>JAGFPH010017816.1:0-17126 GCA_018207615.1 Philaenus spumarius | reverse complement strand
TGTCGGTAATGTAAAAATTCTGCATTTATTTTCGAGTACTGTAATGTTTTATTTCATTGTAGCCTACTTAAGATCATAAACACATATAATTCTAGACCTATGTATGATAACAATCTTGTAAGACTTATATATGCCATTCCAGTGGTTTTTTTATTTTAGCTCAAACCTAATTAAGAATGTTTTTAGTTTGTTTTATTATTAGACCAGTGGCATATTTTGATTAAATTAAATACTATGTATTTTTATGTTAAATAATAGTTTTAATAAAAAAGCACAAATTTATCAATTTTGATAGTTTTAATTACTTTTTAAGAATAAGGACTATATTGGCAAAAGCACTAAAATTAATATGTAATAAAACTTAAGTGATTTCAGTGGAAATATTTTGTTTCAGAGAGATTTGTTGTGTGCTGTGTAGGACCAAGAAAATGTAGTATAACATGTGACAGGAAGCCACAAAGGGTTATGAAAAAGATTCTAAACTGATGTGGCTCGAAATTATAATTTTGCAGGATGAGCATCTAAGTTGTCTTCCAAATGTTGAAGATTATTTCCTTCATTGTAGCTAGGTATGTACCACATCTTTATGTGAAGGTTATAGTAGTAGGTTATTGTAGTACTGAATAATATAGGCTACTATAGCTAACTTATTCTTACTTAGGAAATTAAGTTTTTGAAGAAAAAAACTATGGTAATCTCCCCTCATAAACACTCTGGTAATAAAACTAAAAAAAAATTAAAAATCAATTTCTCGGCTTGAAATCGTATAGACATATTATATTGTTTTATTAAATTATCTTTAATCGGTATATTTGTGTATAGCTTATGTACTGTCAATTTGTGATTTAAAACTAAAATTTCCCAATTAAAAATAAGCTCTTTTTTTCTCAAGAAATAAAAGAAGTAATTTAAAGGTCTAAATTATATAGGTAATAGTGAAATATTTTTACAAATAATAGTTAAGTAATTTTGTACATTAACCCAAACATGGACACGATCAAAGAAACTTTACCTAATTATTTTATAAGTATAAAATTATAGATATCTAAATTCCAAGATAAAACCTAAGGATCTATATCGCTTACGGAAGAATGCTTAAGGGTCTTCTATACCTTGTGTAAAACAGCAAAAATATGCACTTCGTACTAACGTGTTTCGGATGCCGTTTTTCAACGTAAAAAGTTGTGAAACATCTTTAATTAATTGTTCTTAAAGGTTATATCTCATAATTGAAGGAAATCGACGGCAACTTCTTTTAAAACAGTTTAACTGAGTAAAGATTTATTATTTTTAATGCATTTTTTGGGAGTTTTCAGCAATAAGTTTCCATATTTTAAGCTAAAACACGTAAAAAATATAAAGCCTTCTTTATAACTTAAAGTAGTTTCCCAGATTATTAATTTATAAATAGAATCCGAAACACGTTAATACGAATGCATGTTTCAACGATTTTGCGGTTTGAGTCAGACCTTTTTATTAAAATCATACTGTACACTCGGGAGTTTTCTTCAAGGTAAAGAAGAGCCTTAAAAGATCTTTAAAAGTTACATTCAATGCAATAAATGGTATGGTAGGGCTACGATACAAACAAAAAATAACTAAAGTACTTAATGTACAACTTAATTTACAAAATAAAAGTAAAATTAAACTTACCTACTTATTATGAATAAGTTTAATTTACTAAATAAACATAACATTAAACTTACCTACTTATTATGAATAATTTTAATGAAAAAAAAAAACAATTTCTGACTGAATACAAAATTTGCTTTTTCAAATACTATCATAAAATGGTTTATTAGGCTACAACAGCAGTTGGTTTTAAATATACTTCTTTAATTTTTTACAAGAGTTTAAGCATTAGCTGCTGGGTCCGAGCTACTTAGTGGGGCCTCTAGGCGCGGTGTAGGTTTGTGTGTTCATTTACGGTGTAAAGGTACAGACTCATTGCTATGTGGGTTCATATTTCGTCTGAACAGCCAAATTGGCTTCCCAAAGTTTTAAAATTTTTTGGGGGAGTTCGTAAATTTCCCCGGACGGACCCCTTTTGCCGAAGCAGGGGAGGGTATCCTTGATCTAGCCCCTAGAAATTATCCTATTTGCTCTACTCATGTTAATATCCCAAAAATATTTCATTTAGATGAATTTATTCAAACCAATGTTTCAATCACATTTATAAAAATCATATTTGTTAAATTGTTTTCTGTCTTGAAAAAAAGTTTAGTATGGATATAGTACAGTAAACAAAATAATATGTATAGTTTACAAATTATTTTTTAATATTATTTTCTGCTTTTGTTTACAGGCAAGTTTTTGTATAGAGCTATAATCAAGGATCTATTTTTGTATTTACGAGTGGTATTTTGAACCTGAATAGTTTCTTTTTTGTTTTGTGTAAGTTTATAATAAGCTTTAGGAACTGAAGTCTACTCTGCAGCATTTCTTGATTGTTATATCTATAATTTAGTTTACCTTTTACTAGTATAACTATTATTGCATATTTCTGTTACAGTTTTCGTACAAAGGCTATGAAAAATAAAGATATTGCGACCCAGCTCAAAATAGAAGAGGTTATGAAATGTTGGCTAAAATATGCTCCATTGGGGGTACTTAAACAACAAAAGAAAAAGTAGAATTGTCTTTAGTTGAAACATTAAATGTTTAAGAATTTTCATAGTAAATCTTTATTGACCCATCTATATAGGACTGTTTGTCTATTTTATACTCAATTTGTCAACTTAGGATCTAACTCAGGATCTAGTAATAATTTTACCTACATTTAAATATAAAACACTTTTAAATATGGTGAACATTGAGTGAACAGTACAAAAGTTAAGAACAATAAATTAGTTTCAATTATAAAAATACACACAATAAATTAAACATAAAGGTAACAAATTAATTTCAATATTTTCATTTCAAACGGTTTAAAATAAATTGTTATATGCCACAACAAAAACCTGAAAGTTAAATAATAAGAAAAGAAGAGGAGGCATTCTCCTATGGCAAAGTCAAAATATAGTTTTCTTGAAATGTAATGTCTTTTTTTACAAAAACTAGCAAAGATATAAAATTTGTGATATTTGCGTAATTGCAAATAACAAATTCTAAACAAACACATACTAATTGTATAACCAAAAATTTTTATCTCAATAATAACACAACTTAAAGCAAGTAGCCTATTGTATAAGAAACTTTAAGTATCATACAATTATAAATTTATTTTTTTGTTTAACTGTATTCATTAGATAGAATGTATATTTGGAAACAGGCTCTAATAATAAGTTTCTTAAAATTATGACTATATATTTTTTTCAGCTTAAAGTCATGTCTATTTGGAGCACCTATTAAAAAAAATATTGAAGGTAATAAAATATGTTTTATAAAATGTAGCTTTAATTTATTTTGTATTCCCATGTTCCTTTAATACTAATTCGGAGGCATAGTAACTGAGTCAGAAAAAATATAATGTTTCATTTTTGTTCTTTTTGTAATTTTTCTTAATAGTACATTAATGTTTTTTGAAATTTTTTAAAAAATTTGGGTATAAAACAAGAAGTAAAATGTTAGTTTTAAGAAAGTAATAGTTGCAAAATTCATCATATGTTTGTTTTTGCCTCACTGAACTAAATATGTTATATAAATACCTTTAATAGGTATGTTATATGGTAAGGATTTGTTATATAAATACCTGAACAATAGGTGAAACGCTTGTCATCGCTTAAACAGTGGCTAAAGAAAGGACTGCTAGCAATAATCATGCAAAACAAAGGTATTTATATAATACAAATTTACTATATATGTATTTTGTGGAAATCTTAAAATTTTATTAATTATGGTATTGTCAAATTTGTTTTTGTTTGACTTTATTTATTTATACTAGGGGAGACCCCTTGGTGCTCCGCATGCCAACCCCCAATGGAACCCTCTAAAAACATATGTTTTATTTATAATAAAGGTGTAGGATTAATAATAACTTCAAAACTAAGATGGTAAATAATGTTAAATGTTCAAATTAAATTATGTCTTATATTTTATAACAGCAGTTGTAGGCCTAATAATGATAAAAAAAAAAAAACAGCAAGGCTCAGGTCTACACTTTAAAACCCTAACCTAAAAGCTAGAAATACAAAAATAATAAATTGCTTCAAATTTTAAAATCAGCTGTCGATGGAAATATTGGAGCAAACAGCTGCTTAGTTATTTTATTCAATTGGTTGCTATGGTAATAAATGTAAATACATGTGTTGGTTTATCATTCTAGGCCTAACCTTTGAATTTTTTCCCACTAAATTTACAAATATTGAAATAAAAAAAGGTTTTTTATTGAAATGAATTATATCCTAAGTTACTCAGGGATAGTGTAAACTATTTTTCAATCGGTTCAGTAGTGCCAGAGATACAAAAAAAAAAAACAGACTTTACCTCTTTATAATATTAGTATAGATTGCAACATTAAATGTAAATATCATACATTTATCCCGGCCATAGATAATCTACATTAAAGACTGACTTTAATAAATATACTGCAAAAAGTGGTAGGTATATATTTATTTTGAACTAGCTGACCCGCCAATGCTTTGCTATTGCTTAATTTGAAACTTTGAAAGCCTGTAATTCGTATCCCTGAGGGCCGATGTAAATTATAATGGGATTCTGCTCATTGCTTGATTTACCTAACCTAAAATTATATTCATTTTTTGATCCAAATCAGTTGTTGATCAAAATCAGCTGTTTTAAGTTTTTCATACGAACAGCTGTTTTTTGTGCCCCTGATAAAATCAAAAGAAATATTTCTTCTTCTTCTTCTTAAGATTGACCTTCCATAAGATTAACATTGAAACTTTGAGGGCCACTGGCGCGTAGCCCTTATGTCCTAGGACTTCGGTAAATGGCCTAAAACCTTCCCAGGGTTAACCTGTGTTACTATGCAAAATTTCAAAGCAATCGGATGGACGGTTTGGTAACGCATAAAGGACAAACGTACATACATTGAATTATATATAATATATAGATTATGTATAGGCCTTTTAAAAAAAAAAAAAAAATCTTTATCAATTAAGATTTTATAAACTAACTGATGTATTGTATTAAAGTTGTCTTTCTTTATGGTAGTAAAATGACTAATAAATGGTTGATTATTCCTTGGCAAATAAATATAACATGGTATACAACAATTAATTGGGGGATGTAATTATATAAATGAGGGAAATGCAATGTCTTTCCTGTTTAATCATATTTTGACAGATATTTTTTTTCAAAATATGACAAAATTTGAAAGCACTCTTTCCCATTTTAGATAATCATTCGGCAATAATTTGTATCTAGATTATTTTATTGACTGGAATCATTTTGTACTTTTATTAGTCATTTAACCATTCTAATGGATCGTCATTTTGACGTTTTAGTGTAACGTCTATTTAACGTTCGGTATCACGTCTTTTTACCGTTCTGGAAGAACGTATATTTGCCGTTCTGAAATAACGTCTTTTTACCGTTATGGAGTAACGTCTATTTCTCGTTATAGAACAACGTCATTTTACCATTGTACAGTAACGTCATATTTCCTAGTTTTCAACGAGTTTTTAGCTAAAATATGACGTCTTAAGATGACGAGAATCCAACGATTTATTTACGGCACCTCAACAACGAGGTTTAGACGTCTTTTTACCTAATCTTTAACTATTTTGCAACGTCTTTTTAACTATCTTATCGCTGTGACATTTGGGCGGAATATTGACGTACCATTAAAACCGTTTCTTGACGTTTCGGCTAAACGTGTTTTCCACGGCAATATGACATGCTTGTGCTACGTGGGTAGTATTACACATTTAAAAAAAAAAAAATTAGCCTAAAATATTCTTTGAAAAGTCCTCTTAATGGTACTGAAAGTTTAGTAAAAATCAGTTCAACCATTCCAGAGATTATCCCGGCAAAACAAAAAGATAGAAAGACATAAAACGTATAAATGTGTGTTTAGGTTTTGGTAATTGTTGAATAACCATAAATATGAGCTTCAGACACTTCAATTTTATTCATATTTGTTTAGATATGAAAAAAACATTTAAAAATATGCGATGAGAAAACGGACGAACAATACAAAAGAGCACGTTCAAACCGACCAAGAAACGGACCTGCCAAATCCTTTGAATAAAAGAAATTAAATTGTTTAAATTTTCTGCTTTAATCCTACCCGAAGACCTGCAATCTTGAAAAAAATTTATATTTAAAGTACTCTCTAATATTAAGTGAAGTATTATAAGCGTTGTATAAGATATAATCGTCATATAAGATATATATCGTCATATAAGCGGCCCTCCTTGAATCATCTGATAAGCGGTAGACTTAGAAGTAATGGTGCGCGTCTTCCAGTTGAAAGTGTACTTATCCTTCTCGTTATCCACATTATTCCATTGTATTTATAAGGTTTCCAGCTAGTCTTGATGTACAATTACGTTGATTGTTGTGTCTTGAAGCAAGAATGGACTTTAATCAGAATCTTTGCTCTTGTTTCGGGCTGTCAGGAGTAATCAAGGATTGTCACGGGTTCGCAATGCTCTGATAGTATACATATTTAACATTATTTTAATGCACTAAATACACATGCACCATTCTCTGTATGCTTGCCAAATAAACACTACGTGCTCTAAGAATCAGGCGCGCATTCACGGGGGGGGGGCTAAAGGGGCTGTAGCCCCCTCAAGAAAAAAATTACATTCTGTTTTTAAATGCGCCAATAGTGGACACATCGAATACTGAATACTGGTTTGCGGGAGTTACATTTCACTACATTTTCGAAATAAATAGCTCCATTGCTGCATTCCTATTCCTAAGAAATGCACTAAAAATAAATAAAACGTATTGCATATATTCCAAACTCCGCAAAGGAACATTTCTCGCGCGCGCTTACTTTGTTTGTTTGTGGTGGCGGGTGTCCTCGTCATGAATGAGCTGTACAACCCTATCATTTCATCCTTAGAAGAAATCAAGTGTTGGGATGATAAGGACACATCTTCAGGGGCGGATTTCCTTTTGACAGCTATATGTCAGTCAGAGTATATTGTAGCTCTAGTATCAGCTGAAAAGCTACTCAGCTAGACTTTGATATCGTGTCAAAAGCTACAGTCAAGTGATGCGGATCTCTGGGCTGCTTTGAACTATGCTGACTATATACATTAGTCGTTTAGAAGTAGAAGTTTATGAAGAAGATTTGGAAAACAACAACAGCAAGATTTTCTCCAACGAAACAAGGCACACCACGTCAATGCAATTGATTTTCTAAATATTTGTGATAAAACAATCTTTCCAAACATCCATATCCTACTTAAGATTTTCATCACTATACCTGTATCGACCAGCACAGCAGAGCGCTCCTTTTCCACTCTTCGGATAATCAAGACATACCTAAGAAACACGATGTCTGAGAGTAGGCTAAATAAATGGCTTACTCAATACCCACAGGGAAATTCCAGTTGACACAGACAGTGTATTATCCATACTGACGAAGACCCAAAGAAGACTCAATTTTGTTTTGTAAGATAGCTGATATAAAAGATTTTGTCAAAATAAAACCTAAAATCTTATTTAATCTGCTGGGATTTATCGTTCATTCCTATAGTCCCTACTCAAAACTTGCATTCAAAGAGCTAAAACAAACTTAAAGTAATTCCTTAAAATACCGGTTTTCCTAAGGAGTTTTTGAAAAGTTTTCCGTTGGTTGGCCCAGGGACCCCGGTCAGCCCCCCCCCCATAATTAATTTCTGAGTGCGCCACTGCTAAGAATGTAAATATTTATAAAATACATAATAATTATACAAATTAATTTGTTTTGATCACTCTAGAATACTTATATTTAATAAAAAATTGCCGGTTTCGATGAACTACGACGCTATCTTCAGGCTTGTATGCATTGTATAGTTTCTAAATCACAATTAATATATATATATATAAGCTTTTAATCATTCCACATTTAAGAGGTTAGTAACTCGAGCTAGCAGCTGAAAAGTTTATATGTTTTAGTGTTTCAACTTACTCTTTGGGAAATTGGTCTACTCACGAAGGCGCTGAATAGCTGGTAACTAGTCAAAATGTACCCAAACCCACAAAGAAACGGACCTGCCAAATCCTTTGAATAAAAGAGCTTAAATTGTTAAAATTTGTTGCTTTAATACTAACCGAAGACATGCAATCTTGCGAAATGTCTAATATTTAAAGTACCCTCTAATACTGTTTGAGTGAGTAGTAAAATTTGCGTTTTTTGAGCTAATGATATTTGGAACGGTTAATTGTAAATCTTCCGATCTAAATTAAAAATCGAGGACTGTTATCCAATGAGATGTTTGTCATGTTAAGAGTCTTTCTGGGAATCAGAGAATGGTTGTAGGAGAGTAGCCGGTGACGATGATATAAAAACTTATTTGAAAAAATATTAGAACTACAAATGCAGGTATGCTATTCTATGAACATGACCGTCATATAAGTGGCCCACCTTGAATAGCGGTAGAAAGTGCAGTAATGGTGCGCGTCTTCCAGTTGAAAGTGTTCTTGTTATCCACATTAATCCGTGGTATTGTTACGTTTTCCAGCTAGTCTTGGTGTACAATTACGTTGATTGTTGTGTCTTGAAACAAGAATGGGCTTCAATCTTTGCTCTTGTTTCGGGCTGTCTGGAGTATTCAAGGATTGTCACGGGTTCGCAATGCTCCGACAGTATACATATTTAACATTACAGTATTTTATTGCACTAAATACATATGCACCATTCTCTGGATGCTTTATTCGTAAAAAAACTATTTGCTCGAAGAATGTAAATATTTAAAAACAATAGGTAATAATTATACAACTTACTTTGTTTTAATTCACTCGTGAATACTTCTATTTAATCAGAAGTAACCGGTTTCGATGAACTACGACCCTATCTTCAGGCTTGTACGCATTGTACAGTTTCTCAAACACAATTAATATATATAAGTTTTTAATCATTCCACATTTAAGAGGTTAGTAACTCGAGCTAGCAGCTTAAAAGTTTATATGTTTTAGGGTTTCAACCTACTCTTTCGGAAATTGTTCTACTCATGAATTCTCTGAATAGCTGGTTACGTGATTATTTATTGTTAGTAGAATTTGTTTCTACCTCAGATTCTAATTGGATTATTTACTTCGCGTTGTGAGTTTGCAGGTTGACCTTGCCTCCTCGGATTATGGATTTTTCGCTTCGCTCGCATTGGACTAACTTGCTTAGTAAGTTTGCTTCCCAGCCGTCGGCTTTGTATCGGAAGCTGTCATTGAGGTAAAATTCCTCAAATGGATTTAAAAAAAGTAACTTTGTTTGGTGGAAGTAAAGTTTTGATGGAATTTGTAGGAACCAGACGGGCTATAAATCCGAGCCAGAAACAAAATGTACAGAATAATCTCCTACTTTATTTTTTATTTTTTTTTTTTAGGTAGAACCAATAAAACCTTTTATTCTAGTACTATCAATATATTAAAAATTGTTACTGAAGCAAATTCTTCCGAGCATCTTAAAAAATTAAATGGTGGACCAAATTTGAACCAAATTGAATGAAAAATTCCGTTAGAATGCAAACATATATACTCTCTCTCACACACACACACACACACACACACACACATAATATATATTTAAACATTTTTATGACAACCCAAAACGTGTTCTGGGGACCATGATAGGTGCTCATTAACCACTGCCGACCTTATATCACAAGATAGGAGTAACTGAAATAATTTATCTTTCACATAGAAATTTGATAAAAGGCGTGAAATATGTTTTTACTTGTCATAATATAATGGAAAGAACTTTTGAAATTTAATACATACACACTATACAAATACAAAAACAGTGTATAGGATCGATCAGTGTATACCTATTGTATATTCTTACACACAATTTAAGTTTGCAACAGTAAAATTTTAAATTCTTAGCAGCTCTGAAGATGACGCTATAGTTAGCCGAAACCGGTAATAATTGACTATCTAAAAACAATCGATGGGCAAGGAAATGTGTATAATTGTATTTAATATATTGATATCATTTACAATACTGGTGGCTTTCACTGAACATGTTAAAAATCAATATCTACCTGGTATTCAGACCAATGACGGAAATTCCTGATCATGTAATAAGACTGTGCCCAAATGAAGAGGACGATTAAAAACTGTTGGGAAATGATTACAAGTGTACTGATGAAATCTGCAGTATGAGCAAAGTTCGGGCTCTCTCTCATTTGTTTCCATACAATTTGAAATTCAATCCAACAAGCAGCTGTTATAATTGTGTATACTGGGATGCAGTAGATAAATGTAAGGTATAATCTTGTTTTGAACCCTGTGGGAAAAAAAAGAAGCAATATATAATGTAAACTTATAACTAAAATTAAATGCAACTTTCCGATTAAACGTCTCATGTTGTGTGTCAATCTAAAGTTGGTGGGAGAAATACAGGAGCTTACAAATAACTTTAATTAAAAACCATTTTAATCTATAGTTAGAAAAATGTTACTTTCCCATTTAAAAAACATAACTCAGCTTATGGATTCAATGCTGGCACAAGCATCAGCTGATTACTGTAAAACATCTGAACTGGTTCACCCAATTTCTTAGTGGAATTTGATTGTTGCAGTTTATGGAAAATTTGGAAATACGTTTGCTGGACCCAAAAGAGAAAAAATCTGCGCAAGTCAATTTATTAAATTTTCTGAAAAGAATGAACTTTATCTTAACTTTTTGTGAATGTACCACCGATCTAACCAGATGCTGTTAGTGTACCATTTACAGATTCAATTCACTTGATTAAAGAAATTAATTGAATAAGTACTTTGATTTTATATAAAAAGATTTATTGATACAAAAACATGTATACGCCCTTAGTAATACAATATTTTGAAATTTATACGCCCTTGGAAAAAAATACAAATCATTTATTAAAGAGAAAAACCCGCCCCTGAATTAGTAAAAAAACCTCCCTTTTACTTTAACTTAATACAGTTCAAAAATAAATTTATTTTATAAAATTAAAATTAAAATTATACTATAAAAACAAATTTATTTTGTTTACAGTTGTTTGAAAACAAGATATTTATATACACTGTTATAACATTGTTTGAGAAAATGTATATATTGTAACATTATCCTATAAAAGTATGCATATATTTTATAAAGTTTTCTTGGCCAACGTTGATCTGTAATAAATAAATATAAATTGGAAAATTGAGAAAGAACAAACAAAAATAGGCTAGATTTTAAAATGATGATTTACACATGAGACGTATCTGCATGTATATATATATTTAATTAATTTTGGAAATAAACAGTTTGGGTTTGTTGGTCTAAAATTTGCTAGCAGCGCTTTACCCTTATAATTTATTAAATATAACAATATTTGCTTAAATTCATTAAATAAATATAGTCACAATAAATAAGCGATCAAATAAATTTCATCTAGTAAAATAAATATATATATAGATAAATATACATATATAAATATAAATAAATCCGATGTATAAATAAATTCACTAAAAATGTTCCAAATCCATAGATTTCTGCATATTTCTTATTTAGTTTAATTGTATCTATTGTAAATGATTTTGATAATGATATTTTGATGTTCCCTGGATTTAGGCACTGTAATGTATTCGTGGTGAAAATAGGTTACTTTTCCTGTGCATATCTGGGAACAGTTTACGAACTGTTGGGAGAGAATAACACATGAATATTTAGAAGAGCACATGTGCATAACGCAAGGCTTTAAATGTGCAAGTTTTATTTTGCATGATTCTGCAAGACACGAATTTATATCTTCTAGTTTGCAACGGCTATATCAGATACCTTATTTGAATTTGGTAAACGTCTGTCACTAAATAAACTGCTGAGAAATCACTAAACAGAACTGTTCAAATTAATATGCAGCAATTAATTGATTTTAATTAAAAACTGTGATTGCTTGACATTAAAGCTTAACCTGTTGTGACTTTAAAAATTAAATATAGGCTCACTGAATTTAACCAAAAATAAACTCTACTTTTACAATATTTACTGAAATTACTCTAGACATATTTATATCTAGGCCAACAGAATATTTCCATACATAATTACACATGGAAATTATGGTAATCAAAAGCATCTAGCGTGTAGCATTAACAAAGAAAGATTTCATTACCTGGATTTTGATGTACGTACGCTTCGAATTTAAAACATAACAATACTTTAACACATTTCACTACTATACTTTAGATTACATATGAATTAAATTTCACTGTTACGATAACTTGTTTTAAATATTGTTTTGATAAGTTTGACACTTCACCTGTATAGTGCATAGGAGAAGTGTGTGTGAAGTGTATGTGAGTGTCAGATGTGTACTGTGTATGTGCCGGCTAAGTATGAGCGTGTTTGTATGTTTGTGTGAGTGATGTTGTATTTTACTTTGTTAAATTAGTTTAATATTTTTTCAAAGTTAATTACTTTACTTAATTTCCATACTGTAAATAATTTAATATTTATAAACAGTTTTGACACTTACATGGTCCTGGTTTGCAGACAGGAACTATTCCGAACAGTGTGAGCTGTAATAGTATAAATCTTATTTTATTGTAATATTCAGATCCCTTTTCAACTTGTGAACGAATCTCTTTCAATTTGTCTTTTGGAAATTCTTTTGGGATCCGATTATTCGGAACATTATAGTATGAATCATTACCGTAATATATTGTTTCCCCATAGTCTAACATTTTGTTAGCTTCGTACCTAACACTTACTATTGGCAGGACTTAATGGCACAAAAATTAACCATCGGGTTTTATTATAAACACATGACTTGCTTAGCTGTGGAGGACACATGAAACATTTTTAGTAATTACATGGTTGGTTTCGTTGTTACCGAAATACCATTCAAAAGATGAGCTATTGACCTGACTCATATGGTGAGACCTAAGGTCACGAGTGTTCAATAAGCACAGATCATGGCCAACTAAACACGTTTTGGGCTACCATTAGAAACTATATTACATACATATATATATATATATATATACATATATATGTTCGCACTCTCATGGCCACACTGCACGTCCGTACAGTGGTTAGGTAAACATTTGGTACAAGTCGTTCTGAGGAGATTGTTAGAATGAAAATGCAACAACAAGAAGCAAGTTGTTTTTTCATTTTAAACGACCATAACATAAAATAAAAGTACTTAGTTCAAATCCACGTAGGGCATTTTGCCGTGGGGGTAGCTTCAGATCGACAAGATCGACAATCAAATTTTACTAATATATTTCGTACACGCAGGCAGATATTCGTGAGTAGAACTATACAAATTATGAAATATTTGGATGAAACTCTAAAACATATAAACTTAATTTTGAAAATCTGCTCAATTCACGCCAGTGTTGACATTTTAGGAAACACCTTAAAACTATATATTGTTTACCGTTAGGTAAAGTCCTTTGAAAGGAGATACCACACGGCAATGCCATACAATATACATTTTTGAAGTAGCAAAATATGAGCCAGGCAAATTGCATTTTAAGATATTTCATACGATTTATACAATTGACTGAAGGTACTTGATATAACTCAATTTTAATGAAAAATAAACACAATATTTATTAAATTTTAAAACATTTTAAAACACTGCAATAGCTCATCTTTGCTATGGTAATTCGCTAAAAACTCGAAAATTATAAGCAACTTACACTGCACTAACACAACTCGATGATCAGCTGATCAGACCTAAACTCATATGAAGTGTGAACTTGTATTGTGTATTGTTTTTTTTTAATGTAATAATAATGCGAAGTATGTATTCAATTAGTGGATTTGAATTGACACGGCATAAGTTTTGTCACGCACAATAAATATTTCATGGCTTATTTATGTAAAATTTACATTTATAATTCAAGCCTCGACATTCTACATTCAAGATGGAAATGAACATAGATAACTGAAAGGAATGGGTGAAAGTAGACTTTTGTTTTACCATATATTGGTTATGATTTGCTTCTGAAACTCAAAAACTATCCTCTGTTTTGATATTATTTACTTCACTTGTTAAAAGTAATTGTTATTGCTGATTTGACAAATAAATATGAAAAGATCAATACATCAAAATGAATATGTTCATATACGTATAGGTCTTAGTAAATAATTGCCATCGGGTTTTATTATAAACACGTAATTTACATAGCTGTGGAGGACACACGAAAAGTGTTATAGTATTTACATGGTTGGTTTCGTTATTACCGAATGTCCATCGAAAAGATGAGCTATTGCAGTGACTCATATGGTGAGACCTAAGGTATGGAGTGGTCAATAAGCACAGATCATTTCCAACTAAACACGTTTTGGGCTACCATTAAAAACTGTATTGCATATGAAGGGCTGAGAAGCATTACATTATGAAGGGGTACAAGTGACATTTTTTGAATAATAGAGTTAAGTGCAGGAACTGGCTCTTTAACACTTTATGTTTGTGTTTAGTTCAACACTAAATGTTTGTGGACAAAGAATATAACTGTAAGTCTATCAAGTGCTGAGATCTATTGACTTTTGAAAATAGTGGGAGCATTATATTTTAGCAACACCTTAAAATTACATATTTTTTACTCGTAGGTAAAGTCCTTTGTAAAAAAAACACCACACGGCCGTGTCATAAAATATAATTTTTAGTAGTATCAAACTTTGATCCCACAAAATGCATGGTAAGAAATTTTATACTATTTGCACAATAGACCGCAGATTCTTTATAGAATTCAATATTAATTCAATAAAAAGAAATACAATATTAAATTTTAAAACATTTGATTGAGCCTTGTCAACCATTTTGACAATGGGGTCTCCCTTATCTTCATTGATAGCTAACATTTTTATGGACTAATATGACTTAACATTATTCGACAGTAATAAAGCTTTTTAATCCTAAGTTTAACTACTACTGGTAAATGCATGGTATAAGTAAATTATATTTTATATTTATTTTAAGTATCATACTGTCAGCTTCTATTATTGTTAAATTATTTAACTCTATTAATACGGCAATACAATTCATTCTGGAAATAGGTTTATCAAAATCAAATAAATTTTCCAGTCTTCACTATACAAATTTGAAAGTGGTAATCATAGTTTCAGTACGTTTAGGAAACCTACGTTTACTGACACTATTATACATTCTACATCACAACATATTTATAGTCACAAACTGGCCGCCTTTTATAGTACGTCTTATTAACATTCCTATGTTTAACAACAAAATTTATACAGAATTCACTTTTACTAAACAAATTGCTATACATAAATAATTGCTATATGTTAAATTTTTTAAATGCAAGGATACATTTTTAACATGCAACAAAGTGGTGTCTATACATTTGCTTGTATCATTTAACATATTATGTAGGCCAAAACAGACCGTAGTTTTGAATGTACGTTTATTAAGCAAGAAACAAATTTGGCTATTTGGTCATGATGACTCTAGTTTTTCCAATAAATTAAAAATTCATTTAGTGTCAGATTTTAACAATAACGTGCATTTTGAGATTCTCCATGGAAAAATTTTTTTTTCAAGCAGACCATTCGTCTCCTGCGCTCTTCCACACCCTTTCAATTTACATTTGTTTGGTAGCCAAGTTACTTGTCTCTGTTGCAATATGTCTCTTATCTTTATTGTATTAAACTGTTATGCTGCCTTGCTAATGTCACTCATTTGAAACCATTGCCGGCACAACTCAATAATATTTTGTAGAATTTAGTAAATAGTGTGTTTGTTTTTGTCAAACATTTTATCACTATTTGTATGGACAACATATTCATCTTGTATCGAATTACTAAACTATACTGGGAAAGGTTGACTACATGAAGTGAATAATAATTCCATCACGCAGCTGAAACACTTGAAATAAGCAAATTTCCAAAATTAAGTTTATACATTTTAAAGTTTCAACCATCTATTTCAGAAATTGATCTACTCACGAAGGCGCTGAATAGCTGACTCTGTGTACAAAACATGTACAAAATCCCCTAAGTGAAATTGAACCAGGTTGTTTATGGCATTTTACGTTTAGGTCGTTTCTGGGGAGACTGAACAGGTTATAATATGGTGTAAAAAACTAAATATGCATCATAATCATAATTTTTAGATATAAGCCAGAAAAAGTTTCAATCTAGTAATAGAAATCTGAAACAATTTACTTCTATTTAAAAAACGTGTTTCCTATGTTTGTTTTTTTTTTTCGGATAGTGAACTAGTCAAAACGGGTTAGGAAACAAACGTGTATCGAACGAATAGGGCGAAAAATATATACAAATAATCTGACCTTATGTCTCACCACAAGAGTCACCGCAATAGCTCTTCTTTCCTTTGGTTATTCGCTATAAATTCTAAATTCGGAGCACCTTACACTGGACTAACACAACTCGATGATCAGCCGATCAGACCTAAACTGATATGATGTGTGAACTATATATATTGTGCAGTGTCTGATGATATAGTAACAGTGCGCCGTATATCTTAAATCAATGTATTTGACAAGTCACGACAGAAGTTTCGTCACGCACAGTAAATATTTTAATGCTTATTTATGTAAATTTTACATTTATAAGTCACGAAATTCTACGCATGATGGAAATTAACATTGACCAAAAGGAACTCATTTTGTAGATATTATTAGTTTCGTCATGTATGTCTGTTTAGCCCTGCATCTAAATGAACAGTAAAACTGAGTCGTCTAGTACAAAAGCAAGAAACATCACAAAAATCTAATTTTTCATGGAATGCAAAAAAGATAATTATTTCTTTGCTAAATAGATGTAGTCTAAGTTTGCTCCAAGTTTTTTTAATGTTGTAAGTAAGATATACGAATGTTTCCCAGAAGTATCAAAAGTCTTTCACTTGTATTATGTGTTTTATACGATGTTTTTTTTATGTGTCTTACTTTCTTTTAAAGTTTATTGATGATTCTTGTTTTGCAACTTGGTAATTTTATGTATCTGATTTTGAAATCAAAAACGTTTTATTAATAATAAGTCATTAATACTTATTTAAACAGTTTACTTAGGAATAACTCTATAACAACGATGCCAGTTGACAATAACAATGATGCCAGTTGACAATA
>JAGFPH010017815.1:0-10235 GCA_018207615.1 Philaenus spumarius | reverse complement strand
GATTCGGACACAGGAGAGCCGAACCCAACGAGGCGGGTCCCGTTACAGTATAACATATTTCATTTGAATAAAAATGAGTTTTACAAACTTTGTAAAACTTAATCATATTAGAGAAAATATATTAAACTTTTTAAATATAAAATTGTTAAATTTCTGTTAATATTGATTGTTGTATGTAATCTTATATATTGTCAGCATTATAACATTGATTTACTTAGCTAGTACAAATATCTGAACTTAATTCGCTTAGAGATATAGCAATTTAAAGATTTTTCTCAAATGCATTAGCCTACTTGTATTTTTCAAAGCTTTGTTGTTTAGAATATTTTTTCTATTTTGTGTTGTGGCGTGTTTAATTTGAATGTAGCAAGGCAAGATAGGAAAAAGAAAGAAACAATAAAATATAATTCAAAATATAGGCCTACACCAAATTCAATACGATTATGCAATAAAATAAGTTTGTTCAAATAGGATGACATCACTGCCGCATTTGTGGGATGTGTATTGTAAATTTTACACAGAATAACAATAGGCCTACATTATATCCACTAGCTTTTCGTAAACATTTTTTGGAGAGTTAAGTCATGGTATCTACCTACATATGTTAAAATATTTTATAATTTAATATTAATATATATATATATATATATAAATTATATCAATTTATACTTAGGCCTAGCCAAGTTTTAAGTAATATCTTAATAAGAGAAAACTCAAAAATTGATTGAATATAATTACAAAACAAATTTTTTAAATCAAAGTTATTGTTAAGTATCTTAAAATGCTCATATATTTGTAAAAGGTTAAATGGTAATAATTTGTACAAGAAAAACTAAATTAATTAAATGCCTAAATAAACATTTTAACCATTATTGTACTTGTAGCGATATCTGATTGCTATTAATATAATATTATTAATTAGTACTTACCTTAGCAATCCTTTTATATAATTTTTATCTCTCGTTTACAGCTGTTTTACCTTTTCATCTACACAAATGTAACTTTGAAAAATGTTTTTGTAATCGTTCTGATGATGCCTGAAGATGAAAAGGTGAAACAGCTGTAAACGAGAGATAAAACTTATATAAAAGGATTGCTAAGGCAAGTACTAATTAATAATATTAAACATTTTTAAAGTTTTTACTTCTTGGTCCCCATTAAGAGAGCAATGGTCTTAAGACTGTCTTTTCGGTTGGACCATAGAACTATATTAATACACCTGGAACGCGCGGGTCGTTTTCAAGAAAACGGTCTTTACTCTTACTCATTGGTAGTAACTCACGGCCGCTAAGTGGATTTCAGCATTGTGCGCTCTGTCGTTTACACGCTTTTGCGCCTCACCAGATTCATGTAATTAGAATAAAATTTATATAGGCTATTATTTATCTGCATAAACTACAGAATCTAGCAGTATAAACTTCTTGTAGTTTGGTAATTTATTTGATTTGTAGTAGGTAATGAAAAATATTTAGTGTTTTAAAAGTGTGACACAAAAAATTCACTAAGCATAAACTTTGTTTGTTTTTTTTTGGGGTTAAATAGAAACTTCCAGTGGAAAGTTGTGGATAATTACCGGTAGTTGATCCACAATTTTTATCCCAAATTTTTGTTCTTTAGAGATGGTAACAACGTTTCCTGCGCTCAATCAATTCGCATTGCATTTCTCGGTTCAGTCTTCACAACTTCAGTGAACTGACGCGACGCTTTGTTTTAACACACTTTGATTACATTAACAAGCTGAACTATGACTTATTATTATTTACAGGCAGGAAGTGGTCTATAGTAGCTCCTCTTGCTTTTATTTTGGAAATAGTTATCGTTTCATTTCTGCTGTTTTAATTAATAAACTCAATCACAAGTAGAACCAACATATAGCATGTAAAATGACACAGGGAAGAGGTTAATATTCAAAATGAATTTAAAACCAAATTTTAAATGATACTTTATTATAATATAAGAATAAACACATGTTATTAAACAAAATTAACTTATTTAATTTCTGCCTTAGGCCCATTGATGCTTTATTTTGATCCATGGATTGATTCCGGGCTAAATCATAGCCCATTAAAAAAATAGCAAATCTTATTTACTGGTTGTAACTCATGTCGATCATCACCAGGGGATGTGATCGGATGTGAACAACAAATGTTGCCACCAAAGTAATTTAGCCTACAAGATGAGGAATATCGCAAACTTTACTTTCACTGGAGTGTTTCAGTGTTTTGTGACAAAAACAACTTAAAAACATCATCAGATGCTTTGTGTAGCTTACCACTATTAACTTGGTTTAAAAAGTCCATAACACCAGTGGTTTGTTCAGTTAGTACTGTACAGCACTTATAAATAAATACGTAGTCGTCAACCACCTTCTAGAGTTTGAGATATAGGCTACTGAGAAATAAGTAAGAAAATATTGCGGAACTTCCAAGCATGGGAAAGGATATAGAATAAAGGTTGTGGTGATATCGAAAGGGCACGTTTAACCTTTAAATTTGAGAAAACCAAAGACCGTATAAAAAGAGGTTTTAATAAAAGATTTTAATCAACTCATTTCCAAATTCTTCTTGCTTGAAGTTTGTTTCTACCCCAAAAATAAAAAAAGTTTATGCTTAGTAACTTTTTCATGTTCCGATTTTTCTGGCTGATTATATTTTGTATTTTTATAAAATTGTTAACTGACTGATCTGTATGTTGTTTACTCCGTTGGAATCCTCAATTCTTCTAGATAAGAAATATGTTAGATAATTACAATCAGATATTTTATATTTTTATAAATTTGTTAACTGACTGATCTGTATGTTGTTTACTCCGTTGAAATCCTCAATTCTTCCAGGTAAGAAATATGTAAGTTTAATTACAATCGGATGATCCCTGTGTGATTTAGGAGCATGTTAATGAGTCCGCGAATTAAAATATTTTGAGGCAGAAATCGCATAGTTGATGAAGTTGACCTCCAAGCAGAAGGGGAAGGACTGTTTTTTGCTTCTAGAACTCCACTACACTTGCATTTCAGGTGTATTAATTCAGTTCAATGGGTTGGACACTATACTTTGACAACTGTTCATACAAACAAAAACAAATACTTTACTTATTTAAATTTACCCAAGTAACACAAAATTTTCTTAGAAAAGAATAATAATAATTGCAAATATAAGTCAATCAAAATATTATACATATATATTTTAAATTCAAACCCATACAACACAAAAAAAGCTAAGACCTAGGCTAAATATAAATCTGCAATATAATAATTAAATTTCACCTGCACAGCAAGGTCTGCCTAAGATATCCTACAAACCGCATTCAATCCTCATGATTTAAATGATCCCCTCAAATACTTATCCCTTGTTAACTCTGACAAATTAAACCAACTTATTCTTATTTCTCCCAATATTGGACACCTAGCCACGTAGTGAAAAAGTTTTTAATTTGGTCTAGATTGCACAGCAAGCAATTATAATTTATATTTTTTATCCAGAGTTTCTAATTCAAGAAAAGCAATTAACCTCAACATTTAAAAACCAATCTAGTTACATTTATATTATTATTATCTGTATAATATGTCCTATCTTTTAATTTAAAACAAAGATTTCTGTAAGTTGAGTTGTAAATGGAAGCCTCAGCTGATCGAATTCACCTTTGCCCCATATTAAGTCTTATCACATTAATTTTATCAATTTGAACAGCTGATTCCCCACTCTCCCAAACCATGTCCAACATATAACGCCAGGTTCTCGGCTAACAATTTTGCAATTCCCTAATCCAACACAAGTTTTGGAGACTTATTAAAGACCTTTAACTTGTAGGCTACATTATGTGTAATCTCAATGTAAACTAATACATTTTTATTTGGCCTGTTTCTATATAGGCCTAGGTATAACATATATGCTAAGGGTATTTGGTGGTAAACATAGAATGCGTCTGATGAAAAGACATAACAACTGTTCAACTGCATCTTATTTGTGGTATCCTCAATAAACCCCATAGCACAAAATAGGGGTTTATTTACCTCTAACAAGTGCACCTTCAAAGGCCCCTGAGGTAAATATAAATTTTTAGTCGAAGTTTTTTGATTTTATGGGCAAGGCTTTTGGTTAAATTGGAAAAACTCGTTTTCATTGAGAAATTTTCTGAACATTTTTTTGTAAGAAAAGAAACAGCTCTATATGTGAACACTTAAAAAAAGTTTTGTAATTGCGCTCTTTTAGAATGTGATGCAAAAATAATTGCGGTATTAGTATGAAGCATTGTTTCAGCAAAGTTTTGTTTATATTTTAGAAAGTGACTTAAAAGCTTAATTTGTTTGCAGGTTTCAATCATGGAAATTGATCCAGAAGAGTTGATAATCAAACAAGAAATAAAAGAAGAAGAAGAAGTGAGCTTTGAACTAATTGAAGACCAAAATCCTGAATTTGTTAAGGAAGAAAGTTTGTGTAGTGAAATTAAAGAAGAAGACAGTTTTTGTAGTGAAATTAAAGAAGAAAGTTTTCTTGATATGATAGATAACAAAACTTGTTTTGTACCAGATGAGATTAAAGAAGAAAAGAAAAGTAAACAAGAAGTCATAGATGATTCCGAGATGAATGAGAACATGGATTTTAAAGAACAAGAGATCAATTGTGAATGGTATGTTTATTATTTTTAAAGTAAGGTTAGGTTGCTAAGCTAAAATTTAAAGAATTTATATTTACAAACATCTTTTCTTATAAGATTAGTGGACTCGGTATAGCTCAGTTGGTAGGGTGGCCTTGTATTTGAAGTTAGTATGTCTCATTCGGAAGGTCAAGGACCTTAACCTTAACCTTTTATCATATTTTATGGATATTAATTCAAACAAAATCTTTTACAAAAACATGCGTTTGTTTAAGAACTATATTCATTTTGGGAATCATAGTTTGTACCTACAACTATTCGTGTTGTATATAATTAACCCCGATAAATAGTTAAAAAATTTATAATTTAACAAATTTGATGATTTTAAAATTAATAAATCATGGCCACGCATAGTTGGTGATATATCTGTGATGTCACTGTATAGCAGGGGTCTCCAAACTACGGCTCGCGAAAGGATTTGGTCTGGGGCCCGCAGACGCCAATAAAAAAAAGTTTTGTTTCAGATATTTAGAACAAAAGATTGGCTGCGCGACTTACAACTAGCAACGTACAACGTCCATACACTGTCACCCCTCCGCCAGCATTATGGACTCGTCCAAAGCACACCTTCCACTCCTTCCCCCACCACACGGTGACGGCGTTAGTCACTGCTCCTCTCTCTACCACAGCGCAGTGTGTTGTCCGGACTTTGTTTACCTTTCATAACAGGGCGACGCTACAGCGATTATTGTATTGGTGAACCACGCGCCTCGTGTGAATAAACATTGTTCTGTTCATAATTATGTTCCTATTAAAGAAAGGGAAAGTGGACAGTGAGTGCCGTGTTTTCAGCGAAAAGTGGCGTAATGACTATTTTGTGATTGAGCATAGCAATGCTGCTTTGTGTTTAATTTGCAACGAGAAAATAGCAGTTTTAAAAGAATACAATATCAGAAGGCATTATCAAACCAAACTTTTGACAAGTAAGTATGCTGAGTTAAAAGGTCAGGTTCGTTCTGATAAAATATTGTTTTTTAGAGAAATCAATAAAATCTCAACAAGAGGTGTTTACTAGGCACACACACCAAAATGAAGCTGCCGTTAAGGCAAGTTTTAAAATTTGCCACGCTTTGGTTATGGCTGGTAAGCCTTTTACTGATGGAGAGTTAGTAAAAACGTGCATTCAAAAGGCAGTTAAAGAGTTGTGTCCAGAAAAGCAATCTATGTTTAATGCGATCAGCCTGTCTGCAAACACGGTAGCTCGCCGAACTGAAGATATTGGTGCTAACATTACAAACCAATTTGAGGATGCATGCAAACAATTTGAATGGTATTCAGTAGCACTAGACGAATCTACAGATGTATCAGATTTAGCCCAAGTGCTTTTTTTCATTAGAGGTATTGACAGTGATTTTCAGATAACCGAAGAATTAGCAGATGTTTATTCAATGGAAATTAATGTTGCTGGAGAAAATATTTTTTCCAAAGTAAGTGGTAATATTTCAAACTAAAACTACCCTTTAAAAAAATAAAAGGTGTAACTACAGATCGTGGAAAAAATATGTGTGGCAATAAAACATGATTAGTAGGACACGTGTGCAATGCTGTTAAAAGTGCAGAAAGGGAAAAACCAATGGTGTTACACTGCATTGTTCACCAACAAGTATGTGTGGGAAAACCCTTGACGTGTCAGAAATAGTGGAAGAAGTGGTAAAAACTGTAAATTACATCAGACCACATTCTCTTAAACACAGACAATTAACTTTTTGTCAGAAATAGAAAGCCAGTACCCAGACATCCCATATCATTGTGAGGTGCGTTGGCTAAGCAGAGGAACTTTGCTTATGAGGTTTTTTAAGCTATGCCAAGAAATTGACATTTTTATGATATAACAGGGCAAGCCAGTAGAAGAGCTTTTGAGTGATCAGTGGCTATGGAAACTTGCATTTCTTGTTAATATTACAACACATCTTAATATTTTAAATTTGAAACTTCAAGGCAAGAGTTCATTTGTGAACGATTTGTTTCATCATGTGAAATCTTTCAGATTGAAACTAGTACTTTTTGAAAAACATGTAGGAAAAACAGTTTTGGACCATTTTGAAACTTGTAAAAACTTTGCTAGTGAAACAAGTGTGCCGTTTCCATCTCAATATGCAGCACAAGCTATTTAAAAACTACGTGAGGAGTTTGAAACTCGCTTTTCAGACTTTGATGAAGCAACTACATCAGAAAAGATCAACCTATTCCAAAATCCATTTAAATATAAAGTTGAAGATGCTCGTACAGAACTTCAGCTCGAGTTGATTGATCTTATGTCAAATTAAAACTTAAAAGAATACTTCTCCGAGTGTTACAAAAATGAAGATCTTCGTCCTTTTTACAGGTGTGTAACTAAGTTGTATTAATTCTTTTTTTTTTTAATACCTAAATTTAATTTAGGTTTTTATTCCAGGTCGTTAAGTGATGAGTTCAAAGCAATGAAGAGTTTTGCGAGAGAAATGTTAACTATATTTGGTTCCACATATATTTGTGAGCAAACCTTATCGAAGATGACACATGTGAAATCAAAATAGCCTACAGGTCAATGTTGTCGGATGAGCACCTAAACGCTTTGCTCACTATTGGAACTACAAATTTCAATCCAAAATCCACCGACATTGTGAATAAAAAACAGCTGCACACATCTCACTAAAAATAAAGTTAGGTTTTTCTTTTCGAAAATGTTTGTGTTACATATTTTAAGTTTAAATAAATAAGTATGATTCTCCTGAGTGTTTTGTATTTTAACCTTTGTATTTAAAATGCTTGTTACTTTTTATTTAACTTTAACCAATAAAAATAAAGTATGTTGGTATAAAGAAGAAGTAAAAAACATATAAGTTAGACTTAGAAACACTCAAAACTTATGTTTAAAAATTAATTTATTTGTAAAAATAGACTGGACATGCTTAAAAACACTGCTTCCAAGTGTCAAATTTACAAAATTTTCCACCCTGGGGGAAAAGTTACCCAGACCCTGTTGGCCCGCCATACCACCTCGAAATTTCAATACGGCCCTTGGGTAAAATAGTTTGGAGACCCCTGCTGTACAGTATACTTGAGAAAGGTTGTAGTAGTTCCATCCAATTATATGTCAATGTGCTAAAGTCAAAACATAACATATAACATGTAAAACAAGTTTTTAAACATAAAAGATTGTTTTCAAAATAACCAACCCTCATTGCGGGTTGGCTTATTGTCTCTGTATACAAATAAATCGTCCGGACGTATTCGTAGTATAGGTATTACCAGATTTGCTGCTATAAGAACTAAATTTAAAATGTTGGTTATCGATAGCATTTACAGTAGGTACCACCAATTCGATCCATTTTTGTTTTTTTACAAATAAATATGCTTCCACTTGCACTTACTGCAGCTAATTTAAATGACTGCCTTGGCCTCTCACCGGTGTATTTGTATAGCCTGTTCAGCCGCACTCATCTATGATCACCTAACCTCTACGTCATCTGTCACCGGTCTGTTGATCAGAAATTTACCGATCAGTGCGGATGTAGGCCTACTCAACCAATGAGGGGCAGACTTCATTTGGTCTCAATTATATCAAGATTTCGTTATTTATGGGCATAAATCACTATCAAATTTATTCGTCAAATATTTGGTCAAACTTTTATCAAAGCTTTGATGAAATCTTTGTTGAAGAAAACATATTACACCTGTCTAATTTCTTTGATGAGCTGGGTTATTAACAAGATATATTTTCGGGTTATGTTCTGTTTATTCTTTTGTTATCATAATTTATTAACTATTATTAAAGAATTAGCCTACATTTAAAAGATCGTGATTCATATTATATCGGGTTTTAAAATTTCAAAATAAATCTTTAAAACCCTTGTAAATATACTTTTAAAATAAAGTAAACATAATCAAATTTCTCTTTTTCATAATGTAAAATTAAAGTTTTCATAGCTTCAACTCTCCATGTCAATTTTTCCATTGTATTATAAATATAAAAGAAAAGGTAAAATATAAAAGGAACACAAGGAATATAACATAGAACCTGAAAAAACATATATTTTGAGAGGTTAGGAGGTTACCTAAAAATGTGCACTATATTAATATTTTAGAATTTTATTCTTATTCTTTTTTGAAAATCTTTGTCAAAGTTTACAGCATGTCAAAGATTCATCAAAATTTGATGAACAAATTATTTTGTCAAAGAATCGTCAAATTTATTTGGTGGAAAATCTTTGATCAGTGAAATTTGACGTTTATTTGATAGTGTTATATGTACTTTAGAAACTGGTGAAAATTGGGTTGCAAGATTTTTTAGATAGTTGCTAGTATAAAAGCTCAGTAAAAACCTATAAGCTCGTAAATGAACCTAAAAATTTACATCATGTTTTTGAAGACGACTAGAGTTATATAAATAATTACCTAATTGTTATTAAATATCAACAGAACATTGAAACACCCACGATTTAATTGGACTGGTTTTTAAGGTTAAAGGTTGAGGCAACACAGAACACATGGTGTTTCTAGTTTTACACCTAAAGCAGCCAAATTTGCAATTATAATTATTTAAGTGTGGAAATAAATTTTAAAGTGGGTAGTTGACGTTTTGGAAAGTACTAAATTTTTTCCATTTTAGGGTATACAAATAAATATTAAGTTGGACCTAGGCCGAATACATGTTAAATAATTTAACTGAAACAAGCTATTGACTAACATTGGTGTACTTTGCAAAATGGTGGATGCCAATGTAGGGCTAACTTCCTTGGGCTAACATGTTCCATCTGTAATAGTACCCGTTTCACTAATGCTAACAGATGAAATAGACCTTACATAGTCAGACAGCTTGTTTCTACTTCAACGTGTTCCTACTTTGTCAAACTGATGTGATCTAGTCTTACTGTTTTCTTAATAGTTTACTGTCCCTTCTTTATACTCTGTGCTGTTTCAAAATAATTAGTAAAATCCATTCAACTGTATTTTTTAAAGAGAAAGTTAATGTTCATGAATTAAGTCGTACAAATTTATAAGGTTTTACAAATATACATTTTATTACAAACAGTTTATAAGACTTTTGTACATATTCACACCAAGCCTGCAGAATATGTCCGAACGCCCGAACGAGGTTCGGGGAAAATTGGGACTGAGCTGGGGAAATTTTGGCCGGGGAAAAATCCAACAAAAATAAGAAAAATATAATTATTTTGGGGAAAAATAGATAAGAAATGAACGGAAACAAAGGTCAGCTTAATCGGTTTGTACGATACATATACAAACACACCAACACACACACACAAAGTGTGTTGTGTGTTGTCTGCTCTCTGTTTCAAGTTGCAAGTCGGACAGGGTTCCTATTTAATTTTCACCGCACAAAATATCGTACGGTGGAACCGCGATACGACATTAATCTTCATCGCACAAAATATAGTACGGCTGAGCCGCCGATACAATATTTTTGTGCCGGTTGATGATGGCAGTTTCCTGATTCTTGACGGGCGTTCAAATACATTCGTTGGGTATTAAAAAATAACTAGTGGATCCGGCAATGCTTCGATATTGCTTGATTTACCTAACCTAAAATTATATTCAGTTTTTGATCCAAATCAGCTGTTGATCAAAATCAGCTGTTT
>JAGFPH010017813.1:6815-17129 GCA_018207615.1 Philaenus spumarius | reverse complement strand
GTGAAAATAGGCCACATCTAAGGCCTATGTCTGATGAGTGGAATTTGAGGGTAAACAAATAAATCTAATGTTATTTTCTAGGCAGGCTAGAATGAATTTTTCACTGATATGAGACAATAGGTTATCACCTATGAGTACTTTTGGGCTTCATTATTCTTCAGTTTAGGTAGCACATGTGAAAAAAACAATCCTAAAAAATTAGCGCATCAAACCAGCCGCTTTTCGACCTGTTGTAGCGGCAGCTTTTAGGTCCTCCTTTTGTCCAAAGATCCCACATTTTCTCGGCCTTGTAAACAACATAAGGAGGTAATATTTCACCCTCAGCATTTCCGCATAGCATTAAGGACGTAGAAGCCTTGGTTGTGTCCATAATGTTTTCAATGTATTAGCTCCTCTTTTACAAATAACTTTGATGTTTCCAGGGTAATTTGCTAAATTTGTACATTAAAATCTGTATTTATCTGAAAGTCTAAAATGTCATGTGTTTTTAAATGGTTGGAAAAACTAGAATCATCATAGTCCAACAGAAAACTTCTGTAGTGTTCACTTAATCTAGTTAAAAAACTACAGCCTTTTTGTCGTAGTAAAATGTGTTACAAATTTTGCAATTTAATTTGTAACTCCACTTTTTGACAGGTTATTTACCCAAGTCTTTAAAATTATTCCCAGATATTTATAGTCGTAATAAGCTATAATATACTGTTGACAAGAACCTTATAGAGAACTGTACCCACAAACGACTACACACTGCTAAAGGCAAGTTAAAACTAGCAAACTACAGTGCTTTTTTTCTAATAATTTGTCTACAGTAACACTAACTTTACCGATGTCTACGCTATTTTTCCGTGGTTTCATCTTTACAATTATTAGATAATATAAGTTCTTTTGCATTCTTTTAAAACATTTTTTTGAGGATTTTTCAATTAAATGAACATTATAACCGTTTTTAAAGGCAATCAATTTAATAGAATTAAGTTCCTGATGAAAGTCATAGAGACGTTAATGAGACGATACATCAAGCTGTGAAATGAGGCTAATTTATGACTAATTGAATGTTGTGATGTTGTATGGGTAATGTTATTAGTAAATGTAAGTTTTCTAAATATGCTAAATACATGTTTACCATTTTCAATTTGTGTTTTAAGGTAAAAAAACTTAACATCTAGTTACAAATTCATTCATCACAACCTCATTATAATGTAATTATTTCTTATTACTAGCTTTTTTCTTGTGCAGTAGGTTTTGAGTGTTAAAATATTTTAACTCATTGTCAAATTTCTAAAGCTTTCACTTTTGCCATAAACTCATCGCATGCACTACACGTATCAGTACAAGGGTATCCGAACTCTAAGATAAATTCAGTGTTGAACACGTCCCAGTAGTACTGATAGGACACTTTCATAGTTGGCTCAAGTTGGAAAAAGTTCTGAACATTTTCTTTGTCTTCAGCTTCAGGCAGATAGGTTTTTTTAGTGTCCGATAGGCCATAATGGCTTCCCCTGCCTTTGAAAGAAGGAATACGATCTTTGATTACATTTCCGATTTCCTCCAAGGCCTGTTGTCGTATTTACCACATTTATTTAATGGTGAATTACCAGTCGACCTCAAGTTTGATACTAAATATTCAACTTTTACTTTTGTACATGTTAAATTTTTCGTGGCAATTCATTCTCAGAACTCGTATCATTATCATTCATACAATCATCAATATTATCATCAAAATCTTAAGACTTACCGTCAAACAATATTCATTTGAAAACCATCATGCGACGGCCGTTTCGGCTATTCAGCCATTATCAAGCAACTATAAGCCGGATGATCCTTTGTCAATTATTAACATAAAAACACTAAAACATAGTTCACAGCACAACAACGATAATAACTTAACACACGTACACGAAACATTATTCAGAAGAGTCAAGATAAATACGATCGACCGGTCGGCCCGACACTCCGATACGTACTGTGGATTGATGGTTACATTACTCGATGGAGGGGGTTGCTTATCTCCAACAATGTATCGAATAATGCGTTGGAATCAAACTTAAGTTTTTCATTCAGTAAAACATTGTCATCGATCTTGTGGTGTTTGTATATTTCAAATTGTTCAAGAGAATTCATATATCTGCCCTTTTTACATCGGTGTAGAATTTTAAGTGTATCTTTCATGTCAGAATAACTGTGGTTGGTTTGAATAAGGTGTTCAGCAAACTTAGATTCAGACTTGGTTAACTGTGCTAATTTTTTAGAAGATGGAATGTGTTCCTTAAACCTCTTTTTAAAAGATCTTCCTGTCTGTCCTATATATTTCTTCGGACATTCATTGCAGGATAGTTCATATATTCCTGTTCCTTCAAATTCGTCTTTTTGGAATATCCTTCTTGAGGGGTTTATGAAGCTCTTCAGGTTGTTCGTGGTTCTGTATGCAATCTTGTATTGTTTTTTATGGAATAGATTTCTAAAAATATGTTCAAATGGCTTGAAATAATTGAAAACTACAAACTTGTCCTTTTTTGGTTCCTTCAGATTTTTAGTTTTATGTTTTCTTTCCTGCTTGTTGTATAGCTTTTTTATGTTAATAATTGACAAAGGATCATCCGGCTTATAGTTGCTTGATAATGGCTGAATAGCCGAAACGGCCGTCGCATGATGGTTTTCAAATGAATATTGTTTGACGGTAAGTCTTAAGATTTAGATAATAAATCAATATTCGGAATGGCGAAAAATATACATATTATTACTTATCATCAAGTATAATTATTATCAATAGTTTTCATTTACATAAAATTTAGAGTTTTCAATTACATCGTCAAAACATTCAAATTAATTTTATTCGCCTATAGAAATAATATCTTCTACAATAATTATTCAGTGCAATTTGCACACAAATCAGAACATTGTAAGCCATGCTTCCTACATGTACAAGAAGCTGAGTTACAGCATGTTTTACACCCACAAGAAATAAGTTTAAGTAAAATTTCAGGTAAGGGTGGATCAGTGGTGCCAATCGGCACTAAATGATTTTTAATAACTTTTCAACCCTATTCCGTAGGTACAGCCGGCCAAACGTAAGCTGGCACTTGGGCTTGGCGAGCCGAGGCGACGGACCCATGGCGAGGGGAGGGTGGAGGTGCAGGTAAAATCCTTTCAGAATACATTGACCCACTGCTTTGTTTGACAAAAACACATTGACATGGCCGAAAGGCCGCTTTGTTTATTGCTAGATTATTGTTTAAGCCTAGCCATGCATCAATTACTGAGAACCGGAGGCTAGGAGGTGGCTGAATAGAACAGCTTACTTACGGGCCGATGGTTATGCCCAGCGTTAATTTGGCCGTCGATATTTTCAGAACGACGAATACAGGGTTTCTACCTAGGAGCCAAGTGCCAGCTTACGTTTGGCCGGCTGTATTAAAGAATTGCCAAGCCATAATTGCAGCTAGTAATATTTGCAAAAAGCGTGCTGTTTTTCCGCACCTTCAGTCGGTGGCAAGGTCTCAAAACCAAAATTCGTTTTTATCTTTGCTTTTCCAAATTTCAAATATCGTAGGTCATTTAGCGAAAAGTTTCATTTTTCAAATAAATTTTGTTTTTCCTTATGCTATATAAATCTTGAATTAAGACGTAAGCACTGTTTGTGATTTCTTCAGCAGTTGCACCCTTTTTATAAAAACTATTTGAAATTTTGTTTTAACTTTTCCTGTTTAACATTCCTATTGATCTTTTTTTCCTTGCCTGTAAAAACAAGATATTGTGTCACACCCTTTAAACATGTGGAAGAAACCTATTATAGGCTGTAACTCATTCAACCTAAAGCTACTTGTTCTATAATATTTACAGTATTAGGCTCACAATCTTTGCCTTCTTTAAAAACTTATAAATTGTTGTACTCATATCTGCGTTGAAATAAAATTACTAAAAGGTCAATGTCTTGGCAGATAAGTACAACAGTTATGTCAGTTTCAAAAGCTGAGTTCACAATTAGTAAGTCAGCATCCTCAAAAGCAGTTTATGTTCGAAAACCTAATTTGTTCAACTCATTACATAACATTTGAATAAGACAAGTTTTATCTTTCTCACTACTTAAAAAGTGCAGAATAATAAATTTGTTTTAATAATTATTCTTATAAAACAGAGACCCAGTACTCAAATTTTCGAACATATCCTATCATAACCTCTTTATGCTTTATATTATTTCATAGTTAAAATCACCTGTTTGATATAAATATCTCTTTGTTGAAATAAATGCTCAGTTTTCTTGAGCAAAAGGTATGAGTATAAAGTGTGAGTGTAAGGTAATGGTTATTCATATTAAAATGAGCATTTGCTTATACTCAGACATTTTACTCAAGAGCAAAAACTTTTACTCAGTTCTCATACTCACGAGCATTTGCTCTAGTTTTATTCATACGGCCCAATATTGTGTTTACTATAATATTATGAGTAATGAATTGTGTGTTCTGTTTCTTATGAATAATTTTTCTGTTTAAAAAAAAAAACTCTCCATTTCCACCCCTTTATAGTCCGATCTTCCAATCAACGGACTCAACAGAGTTTTTTCCATATACATATTACATGTATCAGTCTGGGAGTAATCTATGTAAACTGACGGCAGATATGTTCATAAATAATTAAAACTATCAATTTGGGGTCTAGGTAGGGTTACCATAATTTATGGAGGCCAAATCCGGACATGGGGTTTCCGGGGGGTATGGAATACCCCCCAGTGGAGTCACAATACGCATCAGTTTTGCGTTTCACATTTTTTTCATTTGTCATGTAATTGACATTTTTGAAGTACCAAGTTTGAACTTTTTGCTTTACGCAATAAAATATTTATAATTAAAAGTGAAACGCAAGCCGGATTTGCAAATTTATAATATTCTTTTTTTTTCAGCAATCGATCATAAAAGATAGATTTATAAAATGTTTTATAAATCTTATCTATAATAAATATTATAGAACAAGTAGCTTTAGGTTGAATGAGTTACAGCCTATAATATTTTTTTTGCGTTATACCACAAGAAAGAACATGAAAAATACATAAAAAAACATATATAATATATTATGTTATAGTGAAATTTGCCATGATTACACAACACAAACATAACACTATCAGCAGTTGGCGCCAATCAGCTGTCTACGTATTGTGTCACTTTGTCAAAGAAATAAAAAAACCGGTATCAATCGATAGTTTGACTCATGTAGAAAACCGTGAACCGAATAATCGATTACAATGATAACATAATGTATGAAATTAGTATAAAATACGGATCGTATACTGGGTAGACGCTGGCACTTTATGCGCATTTTATATCGTTTACTATGTAGACGCTGAGGCACTCAAAGGGTTAAAAATAAAAAAATCGATAATATATGTATTTAAATTTTATTTTCAATTAAATTTACAGTTAACCTTTAATAATTATCAATTTACCATCAATTACCACTTTAAAAAACAAACTTTCCAAACATATTTAACTCTAACCTCAAAAGTTTGTTTAACTTTGATGTTATATCAATGTTTTCACATATGATCGATATCTAGGCTCTCTGATGTCACACAATCCCATTACGTATTCTACAATCTGTCCCTTGCAAATTTTATACATTTATGATTCACCACAGATGTTCAAGATTCGCGCCTTTCTTATATTAATCGCACAATGTAGGTATGATGTCATTCTTTTTTGGACATTTGCCGCTGTATTTTAAATTACATTTTAACAATGGAATTCTATAGAATTAGTGCAAATTGTATTCAGACATTACGTACATTCTTTTATTTAAGGCTTATTTTAACACTCCAGTGGGGTCGCGCTACACAGTATATAACGAGTTTGGTCGCGCGGATCACTATTGTGATCCACTCGTTTAAATTATGTTTGGACATATAAAATTTATTTTAAGCTCAATATTATTACTGGGTGAGGTAAATAAGAGAGTTACAAACACAAAATTGAGTTTTGCTACAAATATTATTTATTTTTTTTACACTTCAAATCAAAGCTTACAAAAATTCAAAAGTCAGAAATAGTCAAATTTGATGACAACATTTTAGCAAATAAACTGTAAGACAAAACATTGCAATAATATCAAGTTATGGAAACAAAATGTTCATTTCAATCATTCATGGTTGTTTATTCAGAGCAGCTTACACAAACAATCTTTTGGTGCTCTGGACACACCCAGTGATTGCACTTGCAGCAAGTCTTTCTTGTTGTTTTGTTGCGGCTACGCCCACACAGGAAACATCTTCCCATTTCAGAATTTGGTGGCGCAACTGCAGCTATTTCTTCTTCAATACCAAGGAAAATTTGGCTCCTGCGCTTTATCTCCCTTGGCAAAGATTCCTGAGCTATACGTCGGTGAACCGCTGGTTTCAACAAACCAAGGGCCACATTTTGCAAGAACTCTCTGCGACTGACATCAACATAGTTTTTATTTGCTCTATGTATAACTAAAGCATTGACTCCACCTACGTTCATGGTATGGAAAAACAGTATAAGGGGCCATCTGCGAGAGTTTCTAGACACATCATATTGCCTACACATTTTGTCCAATATATCCACTCCATGCTTTGTATTATTGTAGGTAGTGATGATGCAGGGTTTCATTTCTTCGCCAGTGTCAGCATCTATTGCTTTTGTATTGTGCATAGTAGATATTGTACAAACCGCCTTCTTCTTAGCAGGAACATATGAAACCAGCGCACACTCGTCCTGGAAACCAAATAGGCTTGATTTTGGCTCTCTGTCGGCATCAGGTAAGAAGCACGCTGGAATTTCAGGCTTGTCCTTTCTTAGCGTCCCAACATATGTAAGTGACTTCTCTTCTAAGAGTCGTAAGGCCATGGGGATAGATGAAAACAATTATCTGCAGTAATGTTCCTGTTCGAACCTACAACCGGTTCTACCAAGCGATAAACAAAATCTGTTGTTTGGTTACTAACCTGATAAGGGCCATTAGGCTGCTTTCCAATGTACACTTCTAGCTTTGTTGCATAATAGTTTGATGCTGAAACTAATGCGTACACCTTTATACCAAACTTGGTCGGTTTTTTTGGCATGTATTGCTGAAATGGACACCTTCCACGGAAAGCAACAAGCTGTTCATCAATAGTCAGGTAATCAGTAGGCTTGAATGATTTCTCACAATTTGAAACAAATCTGTCAAAAATTAGCCTGATAGGAGCCAGTTTGTCAAGTGAGCGACGTTCTTCTCTGTCATGTATATTATCGAATCTCAAACAACGCATCAGGAACCTAAAGCGATGTTCACTCATTGTTAGATAAACAGCGTCACAACCAGTTCCATAAGTATTATTCCACAAATCCAGAACATTTCTCCGGCCAGATTTTAACACACCAATAAGATATAATATCCCCAATAGAGATTTTACCTCCAACTCATCAGTAAGCTTATCATCCCCTTCCCTGGCGAAATTGTTTTTTACATTTTCAATGTAAACGTTTGTGCATTCAACAATTTGACGTATCATCTCATCATCAATCAAGCAGGCCAATGCTTCGAGATGAGTGGCTGCGTTTTTTGCATTACCTACTGGGCCAGGTCTGTGAAAAGAAGGTATTATGTTGCAACGAGGTGTTCGTGAAATACGTGCTACTTGGGGCTCTAAATACAAACGAGTTGGTTCGGTTTTCCTTTGCCTACCTAGGTAAAACTCATGTGTTCATGAAAAGGGGGTTGTGATGCAGGTCCTGCAGAATACGTTGATTCTTCTTCTTCTGCAACTGCAGCCCCTTCCCCCACGTCCTCTGAATCACTTTGGTCATCAGGCTGTTCCAATAAATCCTCCTCAACCTCGTTAGGATCTACAACGCCAAATAATGCTCTCACAATCACTCTCAGTTTCTGCTAACCACCGCCTCAACCGTTCATTATCACGCTCCGACATAATAACACACTAATACAGCCAGTAACATACAAAAATATTAGTATTAACAATAAGTAGTTAACTAAAAAATGTCGAGGTAGTCTCGTCACGAAGTACAAGTTTAGTTGCACGGATCACGATAGTGATCCACTGATGACAAAGAGTCAAACAAACACGCAGTGTATCAACATGGTAGTAGCGCGATTGCTGAAACTGTACCGACAGGTGCCTGAAGAGGTGGGGGGAAGGTATGTGGCCGTTTAAGGTCGAGCGTGTTGCCAACTGCTAATGGCAGCGAAAACAAAATCAGTGGATCACTATTGTGATCCGCGCGACCACTGGAGTGTTAAACAATCGTTTGTTAAATTTTCACTTTTTCCAAATTATCTCCGGGGTCGGGTTTTGTCTGGCTCACTTAGCATGACGGAGGCAAATAAATGAAAACTAAGACATGTGATGGCAAACTCTAAAAACTTTAACTACGCATCATTTGACCTTCATTCACATGATATAGAAATAATACAATAGACATATTATACTTTCAATTTAAACATATCCTATCTTAGAGAGAGGCCGTTTAAATTGTAATTTAAATTTAACCCAAATTAAAACAAAAAATATAAAAGTCTGTCCAAGCCTAGGCTAATGTAAATTTCTAAAAATTGTCAATTTTCTAGCAAAAGGTCCAAATTCTATTTATTTCTTTTATGTAGATATTTTGTTGTATAATAATACTTGCGGGATCACAATTCATCGACAATGAGCACACTTAAATCCATGACATTTCACTTCCACTCGAAGCACATGGCTGCCAAGTCACATCCAGCTATCTAAAATCGGTTGAATTTTCAATAAAATACTTTCATGAAGAACACACCTGCCCTCAGGCCACAATTATTAAGCTTACTTTCACAGATAATTGATATATTTTGATCAAAAACTCATTTTTGATATTTAGGACATACTGCCTTACGTCTGATCAATCCAACCAACTAACGAAGAGTGAACGTTTGGAAACTTTTTTTCACCTTCCAGAAATTTCACCGGAAGGAACCAACTTGATTACCAATGCTGTCATTGCATACTTCCTAAACCATGTGTGCATATTTTTCTACTATGTGCTTATAATGTTATTGTCTTTTAAATAATTGCAAGTATTATTTTCGGTGTAATTTTGTTTTTTAACTCACTTTTCATTGTATTAATTTTTTGTATTGAACATATTATACACTTTAATTTTATATCAATGTCTCATAGTGTCTATTCTATTTATTATGATTAGCCATTTGTTTGAATTCTCACCATAGGTCAAATTTTCATTTTTAATTCTTCTAAAAAGTTCGAATTTGCTTTATAAAAAATTATTGTTTACTTTATAATCAAAATATTACCCTTTTTATTATTTAACATTAAATTATTTTTTGTTTATATGTTTAGTTATTTTTCAATTTCCTTACTGTCTCTCCTATCCTATGATATACAATTCTACATAGGTAATTGACCAAATTAACTATTACAAATACACTATATGCCTCTCTCTCTACATTTAAGTGATTAGATGAAATTTTCATATACGCCTTTTTTATAATTCTCGTTGTCAGTGGGCACATGTGTTACATGTGTTTAAAGTAAAGAATCATACACAGATATCAATAAAGTTAAAAATAAGGTTGTAACTGAATTTAATTTTACAAAACTAGAACATATAACATTGATTTTATGTGTTCCTGTTGTTAACTCAATCCGCAGAACGACTCTGTACCATTTTCTGTCTTGAAGAGGCATAATATAGGAACACAGTTCTTATGTTCTTTTGTGATAGGATTGATTTCACAAATGATTTTAGGTTTCTTCATTAAAATACACTCCTCACTAATCTCGAATTTGATAGAGCCAAAGTTTTCCGGCTAATAAGGACCTTTGAAGTGAATTGTACCAAATGATCTTGTAAATTTAATGGTTTAAACTAAAGCATATTGCACGGTTTTAGTTCAGCAGTTTGGCTACATTCCCATAATTTTTGAAGTCTTCAGGCTTCATTTGAATAATCCTACGTTTACCTGTAAGTAACCTCACTAGTCCTATGAATGGATAAAAGTTATTTTTCCTAAATGCTTTCTCTATCTGACAGATGTGGCCAGATGAGGAATAATTCATCACTATCTATATATATAAAAGCCAAATACCACTCACTCACTCACTGACTGACTCACTCATCACGATTTCTCAAAAACTACCGAACGGATTGGAACGAAATTTGGTATGTAGCTTCTTCTAGGGCCATAGGTGCTCGCTAAGAAAGGGTTTTAAAAAATTCGAAATTTTAGGGCTGATTTGGGGGGTTCAAAGTTTTTAAATCACGATTTCTCCAAGACTACTTAACTGATTAGAATGAAATTTGGTATGTAGCTTCCTGT
>JAGFPH010017812.1:0-17129 GCA_018207615.1 Philaenus spumarius | reverse complement strand
TAAGCTTATTTGAAAAATTATTTTTAACTTTTTAGTTTGATATGCTCCAAAAGCGTGTTTTTTAGTTTTTTAAACTATATTTATTTTTCACTTTTTAGTTCGATTAATTATTGAAAAAAAAATTTGGCCGTGGATGGGATTAGAACCCACGATCGGGGATTGTCGTCAGCGACGACACGCGCCTTAGACCGCTCGGCCAACGATTGAACTTGCGTAAGAGAGATATAATAACAGTAATTAGCCACTGGCTTTTAGTCAAAAGGAGAGTTACTTACAAACGAACATACATACATACATACATACATACATACATACATACATACATACAAGTGAAGCTAATATAAGCGTGTTAAAAATTGATTTAAAAAGAAGCGAATTTTAAAATGTTTAAATAATTTAATGACAACAAATATGAAGAACAAATAGGATTGTACAGAAAAAATATTGTACTATATATTTTTCATTTTATACTATTGTATCGTGTATACTTTCCATCTCTTACTTTATACAAAACTACAAAGCCTAAATAATTTAAGTTAAATTCGGTTCTAAAAAATTAACCGCTGTAACATACGAAACTACCGATCATTTTGACTTCACCGTGTAAACTAGTTTCATGACATTTTGTTTCGCAATATAGTTAAATTGTACAATCTCTGTGAATTCATTTATAACAATGCAACGTTCCCCTTCGTATAAAATAACGCGATAAATACGAATGTGTTTGCTGTGAACGATACTTAACGAAACCTAACTGAATGAAATATTTATAGCCCAGTAAAATGAAAGGAAAACTAACAACAATCACTCACCATCAATAATCATAATGCTCAGAAGTCAAGCATTAAGTTGCAACTTAATTAAAACATTATGATTTAAATTTTTTCTGAATATGTAATTCCTGACTGAAGCTTATAACTATAGATTTTGTAATACCATGCCAATAATTGATAATTGTCATTAAACATTTCAACATTATCAATAAATTTGGTTTTTGGTGCAGCTTATTTTAAATTCTAAGTACATAATATTATAAATAATCAGGATAGGTTCCTCGCTTAATGTTACCACTGGTATTAACAGTGAGATAAAATACATCTGTATACATCATTTAGTACAGAATACAATAATTCGACGACGCAGCTGAACCACTCACGTGAGTTTAGCAGATTTTCAAAATTAAGTTTATATGTTTTAGAGTAACATCCAAATATTTTATAAGTTTTATAGTTCTACTCACGAATATCTGCCTGCGTGTATGAAATATATTAGTAGAATTTGATTGTCGATCTTGCGGCCTTGGGTCAGAAGCTACCCCTACGGCAAAATGCCCTACGTGGATTTGAACTAAGTACTTTTATTTTATGTTATGGTGGTGTAAAAAAAAAATGTTCATGTTGTTGCATGTTTTTGTCCAATAAATTCGTTCGAGCAACTTGTGTACTAAATTCTGACCAAACCAAAAAACGCATTTATGTTGTGGCCGTTAGAGTGCGAACAGATAGATACTTAATTAATACAGTTTTTATTGGTAACCCAAAACGTGTTTAGTTGAATATGACCTGTACTTATTGACCACTCCCACCATATGAGTCAGTGCAATAGCTCAACTTTTCGATGGTACTATTACTAAAATTTTTTCGTGTGTCCTCCACAGCTATGTAAGTCAGGTTTTTATAATAAAACCCGATGGCAATTCATTACTAAGACCTATACGTATATGGACATATTCATTTTTGATGTATTGATTGGTTCATATTTATTTGTCAACTCAGCAATAACAATTACTTTTAACTAGTGGAGCCCCTGTCATTGAGTCTTGCAAAACCTAAGGGGTCACCCAAAATCGTGTCGTGTTTAAAGTACAATTATATATCGCCAATAATTCGGGTATGTCGATGACTACAAGCAATGTTTTATCAACTTTTCCAGAGTGAAAGCAGATAATTATTGTGCCTTTAAGTCCTGCCAATAGTAAGTGATAGGTACAAAGCAAACAAAATGTTAGACTACGGGGAAACAATATATTACGGCAATGATTCTTACTATAATGTTCCGAATAATCGAATCCCTAAACAATTTCCCAAAGAAGAATTGAAAGAGAATCGTTCGCAAGTTGAAAGAGGATCTGAATATTACAATAAAATAAGATTTATACTAGTACAACTCACACTGTTCGGAATACTGCCTGTCTGCAAACCAGGACCAAGTAAGTGTCAAAAGTGTTTATAAATATTAAATTATCTACAGTATGGATATTAAGTAATGTGATCAACTTCGAAAAATTATTTAACTAATGCTTTATCAAAGTACCGGTGCATTGCCACATCACTCACACAAACATACAAATACACTCACATTTAGCCGACACATACATAACTATGAGCACATACTCGTTCATAAGCACATACACTTGACACTCATATACTTTTTAAATTCACTTCTCCTATGAATTATTCCGGTGAAGAAGAGCACTTTCAAGAATAATCTACAACGGTAAAAATCCGTTCTGGTTCCTGGATTTTCTGGTTTTATAATTAATTTTCTAAAATTCGATTTATCTAAACCTACGTCGGGTTGGCATCGTATGTAGGGCACACTTGACAAGTTGATTCAAGCTGAGCTTAATCTGCCAGAATGGACTGTAAAACCCTGGCTTGTTAAAAATGGAAAAGTAACTTAGAAAAATATATCATGATTTCCTAGGGGAAACCATAATAGTGGAATAGTTTGTATTTGGGGTTTCTGTCGTTAAATGCATTACGCTAACCACACATGTGTTTGCCGTAAGATTACCAAATCTAAAAAAACATGTAATACTAAAGATTTTAACACGTAAAGTTTAGGGAAAATTCAAAATTCCTCTAAAACAAAGGGTTTTTACGCTTTACAAGAGTAGGCACCAATAAATGTGGATTAGTGAAATAGCGAAATTTAAAAAATGTAGAAAGAAATAAAATAAAAAGTTTGAACTTTAATTAATAAAGTTTTTCATAATATAACTTAAAGAAGTTTTAAAAAATGAAAAGGAGTACAGGAAAATAAAATATTTTTTTCAAATTTAATTCATTCAAAAGGGTGATAAATTTCACACCTTTAATTAAAATTAAAACAAATTTTTTTTAGCCGTTATTAAAACAGAAAAGAGTATTAACTAATTAAAAATGTAATAAAAATCCAGTGTATAAAATAAATTTCGGGAAATTCATAAGCCCAAAAAAAGTGAAAAATCGATTCCCAAACACAAAAACCAGAAGAAAAACTAAACAGATTTAAGTGAAACTGCGGGTAGTGTGCAAAAGAAACATAAACTAAAGATTATGAAAAGGAAAATTGTGGAAAGCGAAAAACCAGAGACTTTTCCGGGAGTGATCGAGGAAAAAACACGCGCGAGTTGCGACCGAGAACCAGGTATCGCACGACCTGAATCAAGTTCGAGAATAAAGAAGACATCGAAAAGTTCCCACGAGTGGAAATCGGTTGAACCAGCGAAAAGTTACAAGCAAAAAGGAAAGAACAATGGTCAAATTAGTCGAATCAAGATAACGAATTAGTGGGTTTCAAGAGCCAATAGCAAGCTCGGAGACAGGTCTACCAACTTCAGTATTAATTATATTCAATGAGAAACATGAATTTAATTAAAACAAAGGAATAACACAATTGAGGGAAAACAGGAAAAAATACTGGATAATTAGGTGTAAAAAGTATAATTGCAAAATCCTAGGAAGATTAGTTTTCAATAGGAGAACAACATAGTGTAATGAAAGTAAAGTTGGAAACAAATCTAGTTGCAAAGAGCAGCATAAATACTCTAACCCGGGAGAACCGGGAGCTTTTTTGATTTTTGAGTTGACAGTAGCCATGTCACTGCGAAGCTTGTTTTTATAAAATACTTAAGTTGAGTAACATGACTTAGTATTTTGCTAGTATTGTAAAAGTAAATGATTAAAAAACGCTTGATTAAAGTATCAGAATAAATTAAGTTTAAATAAATAATTTGTTCTGCCTTATAATAACTAGAAAGTATTAGAAACAATTGTAACTAATATTTTGTACTTGTTGGAAAGGTTCCAACCAGAAAATATATTAGTTTCTGTTTTTGAAAAAGTACAATAAGTTATTTATTTATATTTTTCAATGCAAAAATCTTTTATGTGGTAACCTATATTTAAATATCCCATTATTTTATGCAATATAGTTTAAGAATTACCAATGTGATAAACTATAAAAATATCAAAAGCACAAATAAGCGTTTTACAAGGTTAGTTTCAGTGCACTCACTACTTAGAGATCGACGATCATTAAAATTGCATACTTGTGTTCTCGCTGAGCTTGATTAAATTTAAATTCACTTGAAGTATAAAAGTAATGTTTCGTTTTAGTCAGAACATTTACAAAACCGATTATTCGACAACCAGTTGTTTCACCTAGGAGATTGCCAATACTTCCAGTAGGTGGTATCAACTAATTCTATAACAGTTACAAAAAATAAAGGTAAAATACAGTAGAAAGTTAAAAAATTTACGTCATAAAACCTGGGACGAGAACGGTTTACAGTTGACCGTTGTAGAATATAAATATTTGACAATACTTTACTGCCAGTTTATCTTCCCTTACTGGTTACTGCTGAAAAACATATCGTAATGCTCCGGTTCTAATAATTATTGTTTTACAAGTTAACTCTTTAACACTTATTACATATAATAATACAAAATACAGCAAATATAAAAAGTAAAAAAATATTAATCATATAAAACTCCACAAAACATTTATATAAAAATATATTTAACAAAAAGTTGATTTGTTTGACTTTCTTTGAGTATTCTTTATTATTAAATCCAATTTCGTTTTATAATTTCTATTGAACGACGGTAGTTTAGATGTTAAATATATTGAAATAATTATGTAAATCTTGTTAGATATTATACGTGGTCTATTAATAAGAACAATCGTAACTTGGGCCTATTGGGTAGTAAACAAAAGCTTAACATTGAAAGTATGGACACAATTATTTCAAAGTATGAAATCAGCTGGTCAAGTAAATTCCAGTTAGAAATTGGGTGAATCAGTTCAGAGGTTTTACAGTAAACAGCTGATTCTTGTGCCAGCATAGAATATATAAGCTTTGTTATGTTTTTTTTAACTTGCAAGTAGCATTTCTTTAACTATAGATTAACCTGATTTGTATTTAAAATTACTTGTTAATTCCTGTATTTTTCCCACAAACTTTAGATTGACACACATCAGACAAAAACAGAAAAGTTTTCACGTATTTTAATTATCAGTTCAGATTATATATTGTACTTTTTGCTCCACAGGGTTTAAAACAAGATTATGTCTTACATTTATCTACTGCATCCCAGTATACTCAATTATAACAGCTGTTTGTTGGATTGAATTTCAAAGTCTATACACATACGTGAGAGAGAGCTTGGCCTTGGATAAGGAATTATTATTTTTTTTAGACTTATTTCTTATTCAGCTTATACCGCTTTCCCAACAGTTTTTAATCGTATTCTGCATTTGGCCACAGTCTTATTACATGATGAGGAATTTCCGTCATTGGTCTGAATACCAGGTAGATATTGATTTTTAAAATGTTCAGTGAAAGTCATCAGTATTGTTAATGACAATAATATAATTATACAAATTACCTTGCCCAACGATTGTTTTAGATAGTCACTTTAAAATTTCACAGTTGCCAATTTTAATTGTATGTAAGGATACACAATAGGTATACACTGATCTGTCCTATGTGTGTTTTGTGTATTTGTAAAGTGTGTACGTATTAAATTTCAAATGTTTTTCCTTTATATCATGACAAGTAAATACATATTTTACGCCATTTTATCAAATTTGCATAGGAAAGTATTTCAGTTACACTTATGGTGTGATATAAGGTCGGAAGTGGTCAATGAGCACCTATCATGATCCCAGAACACGTGTTGGGGTGTCATTCAAAATGTTATATATATAATGTATATGTGAGTGTGTGAGTATGTGTGTTCGCACTCAAACGGCAGAATTATACGTCCAATTTGGTTCAAATTGGTCCTTCTTTTGTTTTTTTAAGTCGCTCGGAAGAGTTTGCTAGCCAAAAAAACCAACAACCAGGAGCACGTTTTTGACCTTAGGTAACAATTTTAAAAATATTGATTGTACTAGAATGAAAACTTGTTTTATTTCTGCCTAAAAATAAAAGTAGGAGATATTCTGTACATTTTGTTTTTTACACGGCCTTATAGCACGTCTGGTTCCTATAAAATCCATCAAAACGTTACATAATACAAAGTTACTCGGTTAAAATTAATGTGAGGCATTTTACCTCAGTGGCAGCTTCCGATACAAAGTAATTTGTATAATTAATATTATGTATTTTTAGATATTTAAATATGTATTTTTTAGATATTTAAATTCTTAGAGTAAGTTGTTTTAATGTGGAATGTATCCGGAGAGAATAGTGCATGCGTATTTAGTGCATTAAAACAATGTTAAATATGAATACTGATGAAGCATTGCGAACCCGTGACAATCCTTGACTACTCTAGAGACAGACCGGAACAAGAGCAAAGATTAAAGCCAATTCTTGTTTTAAGACACAACAATCAATGTAATTGTACATCAAGACCAGCTGGAAAACTAATCAATAAAACTGATTAATGCGGATAACAAGAAGGCCAAGTACACTTCCAACTGGAATGCGCGCACCATTATTTCTCCGTTGACCGCTTTTCAGATATTTCAAGATGGGCAGTTCACAAGACGATCTCTTTCATCGATTGGCAACTCTGCATTTTTATTTCTAATATTTTTCCAAATAAGTTTTAAGAACATCGTCACCGGCTACTCTCCGATAAACCGTCTCTAAATCTATTTTTATTCTAAAAGCTCATATTGTTATTCACCAATTAGTAAGAAATAAACACACATGTATACATTTTTGTCTGCCTATCCGTTTGTTTTGCCGTTCTAATCTCCAGAATAGCTGAACCGATTTTCACGAAACTTTCATTAAAATTTAGATTAATTATCAAAGAATACTTTTAGGCTACTTTTTATTCCGAAAATATTAAAAATTTCTGTTAAAAAAGTAAAAAAAAAAACTAATGACAAAATTCGTGATTTTGTTTACAAATGTTGGGCTATTGCGTGTCCATTTCGATCTATATTTTACATTATGTACTTTACACAGCTTCCCCCAAAACCTTACTTAGATCCAAGTGCCTCTGTCCCAATCAATTATCATTTCTATAAAAATTACGAAGAAACATTTAAACATTTTAAAAATATGAACCAAATTAGACATTTTGTGGTTTGCGTTGGCATCACCATAGGTCACCGCAGGGGTTGGCAAGCAAAGCGAGCAGAGGCAGAGCCTTTAGTATATAAATATAAATGTCTTTCTGAGCCACGATGGCCGTGGTTGTTAAGGCGTGAAAGCTTTATCAATCGTCATGGCAACTATCAATGGAAAAGTTCCGGGTTCAATTCCCATTTACCCCGAATAATTTTCTAAATGGTTTCTTAACATACATCATTGGCTGTGGTTCAGATTCCACGTAAAACTGTATGTCCCGTCTTCATTAGCCTTCAAGTGCAAAACAGCAGGACGTTAAAAAAAAAATAAACATAACAAAATAAATGTCTTTGTCCTGACTGACCGACTTATAGACTCAACGTAGAACTAGAACTACTTAAAATAAAAATACTAAAATTTTAAAGAATATTCCTATAGGGCCACAGACGCATACCAAGAAAGATTTTTGCCAAATTTCAATTTAAAGCTTGAAAATACTGAAAATTTGGGTTTTTACTTGCACCCCTATAATACGTAAAGCAGCTTATTCTGATCAAAATCTTAGCAATGCATTCATCACAATAGCAACAATCATAGCAAATTTAGAATCAGTTTATTTTTCTTCACTACTTACAGATTTTTATGTAAAGTTAAAAAAAAATATAATTTAAAAACCCAAACAAAACTCAAAGTGAAAGGGTTACTGTATTACAATTCCAAACATCTGATGTTACATATTATAAACAAAACAACTGATTTAGATCAAAACCTTCACATAATTTTAGGTTTGGCATTTTCTGAAGCAAAACATGTTTGTACAACGTATTTACATATATTATCATAGTATCCAACTTGGAAAATTTAAAATGACAGGTCATTCATTATTCTTCACTAACAGTTTTTTTAGATTATGTAAAAGCAAATACAAACAAAAATCAACGGAAAGTCTTACTGTATTATAAGTCATGAATCTGGAATTGTTTTCTTAAGTCGGCAACATCGAAATTATTTTCAAATGTTGATTATTTAAATATTAATGGTTAAATTACAATGCTTGCCTTAATTCAAATTATTGAATATGGTGCAAGTATATTTTGATTTCTGTCTTACAATAAGTATAATTCTCCGCTATCCATACTACCCTACTTAGGTTGAAGTGCCTCTGTCCTAATTAATTGCAATTTCCGTGCAAATATCAGAGTATACAATAATTCTTTGTGGCCGAGGGCATTGGTGAGCAAGGCGATCAGGGGCAGAGCTCCTAGTGTCTTATAGCAAAATTTAAAGTCAATCCTCATTCTGAATGTAAAACCAACTCTATCCTAATTATCTCAGTCCATCAGTAAGAAGTAGATTATTCTCAATACCGTTATAATAATTAGATGAAACATATCATAACTTCTAAAAGAAAAAACCTTTGGGTGTGAAGACCACACTCAGGAAGTGATAACTTCTAAGACCGGCCTTTATATTTGTCAGTATTAATATTAGTGGAGAATAAGTGTTAACAAATAATTACACAAGCAAATATATTGTCAAAATATAATATATCAAATTTTGAAACTATTTTCTATAATGAGGATTAATCGGGATAGAACTACAAATGTGAAATAGTAGTTCAAACGTATTGCAAAAATAAGAATAAAAAAATACCTAAAAGGTTCTAACCTAACCTATTTAGCACAGTATGTTTACCTGCATTCAACATTAAACAGTAAAATGTAAAACAACGTTGTTGTCTGCACAAATATTAGGCTAGAGTCGAATAGTAAAGGTATGCGTTTGCGATAACCCTTATCTAATATCAATAAAAACTGGAAACTTCCTTCCTTATATGGTATGGAGTAGTTATAAATAGTTATTTGGACATTCCCGATTAATCCTCATTCTGTAGAAAATAGATTGAGAATAGAAAATAGTTTGTAAGTGCGGGGATATAACAGAAAAGACCCAAATACTGTTATAATAATTAATTATAGCCTAATATCATTATGTAATAACATTATAATTATAAAAAGTATGCAAAAAATAGTGATCATTATGATATAAGCAGTATTTATTTCGTGACTAATGATTTTGAGTGAGGTATTAGTTTTTGCACTCTGCATAGAATTCTAAGAATAATTCAATATGTAAGGGGTAATAGTTATAATAATAATATAATAATAATTGTAAGCATATAATAATAATATTAATAATATAATAATTATAATAATATATCAACGAGATGGGTTCAACTGGCCCAAAATTCAATCAGTCTTAACACGACAGAAGATCAACTGGCCCAAAGATATGAATAAAATATAATAGTTTGGGCTAGTTGAGCTTTGGGCTGATTGACCCGCTTATGTTAGCGAAAGGTTCAAACTCATCAAAAAAGAAGCATGATGTAAAATAGCACATAAAGAATTACAATTGATATTATATTATAATATATATTTTTATATAACTATTCTTTTCCATTCCAGGATCAATACGAGAATTTGTCATTTAAGCAGTTAAAACTGAACAAAATCAATGGCTGCATAATATTCTCCATGTTTCAATTTTTTGTGCTTTCACCGCTATACTATTTCTACTCTAGAAACACAAAGGGAAATCTAAATCAACCGATTTGGGAGACAGTTCTATACAGATATCTGGATCAAGTTACAATTATAGTGTTGGAAATTTTTTACTTCATCGCCAGAACTGGTGAAATCGTAGCGGACGACTTCTTAAAACAGCTAAAGAAGGTAAATTATTAATTTATAAAGAACTGATTCAAAAGATGCAACTGTTTTTGCGTTAAAATAAATTTCCCTAAAGAAAGTTTTAAATGGTTCATGAATCTATTGAATCACTGCCTTAAAAACGAGTAAAGGTGATTGACTGAATTTGCAAGGCAGCTTATAACAGTCTTTGTTATGTCAGCGTGTGTTAACCATTAAGTACTCGCGCCCATTTTTGTGGTGTCAGTACTCCAAAAAAATGGACTCCCCATTCTTCTGGAACCCCAAATATTTATACAATTTTAAAGAAACTAAAAGAAATTTTGTTTGAAAGTATTTTTTATATTACTTCTGTAATAGATTTTTTTAATAGTTTTAAAGTTTTAAAATGTCTTTACCAATATTTATGTTGTTTATGAAGTTTTTTACATAAAAGGCAAAACTTTTATTGCACTTACGAAAAAAGAAAAGGTAAAAAGCCAAGAAATTAACAATAATATGTCTCTTGAGTGTAAATATATATATTCCTATGTTTGTCTCGTTACCACGAATAACGCAAATCCCCTCTTAATATGAGCAGCTAGTATTCACGGGGTGCAATCTTGTTTTCAAAAGAGAAATGTGAACTAATGGTTAGAAATAACAGGGGGATTCATACTACCTGAGCTAAATATGTTAAACTTGCTAAGTGTGTTAAAATCTATCAACTCGTTTGACAGATGTGTGCTATTTAGAGTCGATAGCACACTCGACTTTAGCAAGGTCACGGGTCTGCTAAATCAGTGTTAACGACGTAAAACTCTTGAGAAGGTAATTTGAGGCTTTCATTTTGAATTTTACTTTAGCACTTTAGCACAAGGGGTCTTTGACTCAAAATTCAAATATCAGTTCAGCATCATAACGCATTAAGCATTTAGCACAGATTGCGTGAATGCACATATTATACATTTTATTTTCGGGAAACGTATGCTAAACACAAATATAGTGTAAATAAAATTTTACACTTAACAGTACATGATTTGTTCAGCAAATTGAAAACACATTTCAAAAAATTTAATAAATGTGGTAGAAATCCTCTTAAAATCTAGATTTAGTAAAAATTTTGCCAGTTTGGGCGAAAGCAAGTTTTCAAACTTGGCTATCTTGTCGATAGAAAGTAACGAACAAATCATAAAACTTTACTTCAACGAACGTCAAACCAATGTGCCAGTCTAAAGAAAGAAAATAATTTGAAATCGTACTGGGCCAAATAAAGACACCACATACATGATTAAAAACTAAATGTGTAATAATAAATAGTTTATTACGTTACCTTATTATTTCATAAAAACCTGTGTATCACTTTTGGTGCTGCTCACAGTCCTGTTTAATATATCTATATTTAATAAGACATCGTACGTTTTGCCTTTCTATCAGGCATTTTCAAGTCACTTTAAAAAAATCCATAAAACAATAGTTAGCATTATTTTAATGCACGTCAAACACAAAAAGTTATAAGTTCTTACATAGCAAACATTACACAACACAATTTAAAAAAACGAAACAAGTGTTAATTTAATTTACATAAATTCCAACGCACGGGTCTAAAAATTCAACAGTTACATTTATATATTACTATTAGCTTCCACATCTACTCCTGTTTATCACTCCTCCGGTACTAGTTGCGTCGTAATACATGGTAGGAATCGCATTGGTTTGGTGGAGGTCAGCTCTGATAACAATGTCAAAAATACTGTTGGATTGAAAATGTGTTTTTCGTTTAATAGGTTGTTTGGGTATGAAATAATAGCTGCATAAATAAGGAATTCTTCTAAAACGTCCATATTCGGTCCTTTGGAACATTTGTTCAAAATGTGCTGCAGCGGAAAATGTCCGTGCAATTCCCGAAATTTTGAATTTTTCAAATAATTTTTTGAATAATTCAATCTTTCTAGACTACTACGGGCATCATACGTATGTAGGTCATAGAAATGCAAGTCAGGGCAAGATGAGAGTTAGCTGGCGAAAAACGGCAAAAGTAACTTAGCCGAAATTATCTGATTTCTGATGGGATAGCCGGGATTTAGGAATTTGCGAATTAGTGGTTTTATGTGGTCAATGCATTACGCTAAACGCTTATGTATTGGGCTTCTAATTCCCGAAACGTAATAAGGGAAATTGCTTACGTAATATGCGTTCAAAGTTAAACAAAAAATTCAATTTAACTCAAAATCCAAAAGTAAGGATATTTTTGGATTCAGGAAAAAATTCCAAAAAAGAAATGTCATAAGACAAAAGGTCATAATATTAATATTAAAGAAAATGCTTTAAAGTGGCGAATGTTGTATAATAAAAAAGTACATAAAAAATAAAGTTATTTTAAATATAATGTATACAAAGTATTATTTAAGTAAAGTTTTAATGGAAAATTAGAAGAAAAAGTTAAATATAATTTGAATGGAAAGGTGACAATTGTAAAACCTTTAAGAAGAAAAGTTAAGGTAAAATAAAGTTTTAAAGTCCATAAATAATTAAAATAGATTAGTAGCTAAACAAATTGTATAATGATCCAGTATATAAAATAAATTTCGGTAATATAAAGTAAAGAACAAATAGAGTAAATTCGTAAAACTGCTAAGTCAAAGAAAAACCAGGAAATAAGTCAAAAGAAGCGAGACTGCGGCTAGTAACATTAAACCACAAGAAAAAGAACTGCAGAAAAGGAAATCGTCGGAAAATGGAAAATGGAAGACTTCGTGGCGAAAATCTGCGGAAAGCGGTCGGGACACGCGAAAATGCAAACGAAACGTCCTACAACTACCATTCGAGTTTGTGCGTAAAGAAGAAGATGTGGGAAGAAAGAAAATCCAAGTAGCAGGAAAATCCGATGGAAATTAGTAAAGTTATTAAAGAAAATCCAAGAACAATAGAAGAAACGACAAAGAAAGCGCGGCAAATCTCAGCGCAAGGGCGCATGGAGAAAAGAGGGGATGTGGGATTGCCAAAGTTCAGGAACTGAGAAATCAACTTAAAAAAATAGTTTTTTAATTAAAATAATTAAAATGTAAAGAAATGATTAAGGAAAAAAGTCATTAAAATAATTAATACTATAGCAAAGGAAAACAAAATCTTTTATAAATTGCAAATTGGAGGATGCGACAAAAGGGTGCAAAATACCAGCAAGGCCATACCTGATTCGGAGGGAAACTGGGTATAAATACAGGGTACCCAGCGACTCTCGGTCTCTCTCTTTCTTTTTACAAAAATCGTGATTGAGCTTCTAGACATCGTGGGATAACCAGACGAACGGACCTAGGACCATCTGCCAACTTCCAGAAAGAAAACATCTGTAATTCGCAGGCACGAGACAACTTGTGATTCCAGTCGAAGGACATACACTACAACTTATAAGGTCTGTGAAAAGCGAAAATACGTTGCAGATTTTCCCTAAAATTTTGCCTGAGTAAATTCATTAAATTTATTTATTATACTGGGTTAGATATTTTATTAATCTTGTGGTGTATCAAGTTGCATTCATTAAATTAAATTAAAATTTGATTAAAGTAAAAGTTTAAAAATAATAATATTTAATAATAAAGAGATTTAATTAATTAATATTATAAATAGAATAAAAGCAATTTTCAAAGTAAGTATATTCATAGAAAGTTCTGCCTTTTTAGATTAAGTCAATTATTTTTGAATTTATTGTATAAGGTAAAAATTACCAAAGAATTTAAATATTTTGTGTTTCAGTTTTTTTAAATTTCTGTTTGAATTTAGAAGTAATAAATTCAAAGTTTTTATTTTGCAGAACAGAATTAATTTGATTTTATGTTACCTGTCTTGCACATCCAATAGTGTATCCCATGTATTCAGATATTAGAACTTGGTTAAATTATAAGTTAAACGAAAGCACAGATAATTTACGTTACAAGGTTAGTTCCAGTGTACTTACAACTCTGAGGTTTACAGAAAGTAAAAAAGAGTCAGTTTAATTGAGCTAGTGTGTTAAATTACTGGGAGTTAAATATAATTATTTTTTTGGTCAAAATATTTAGTAAATCAAATATTTGGCAACAAGTTGCTTCACCTAGGCGAACAGAAAAGCCATTGTCTCCCAGTAGGTGATAGTAATTTATTTTGCAACAGAGCTTGGCGTTCCCAACAAAGTAGTGGAACGTTTCTAGAGAAACAAGCTTTTCGTTGTAGTGCATATTTTTTTTTGTATATTGCTATATTTATGTCCAGTTTCTAATAAATGTTCATCGTACTTGGGTTAGTTGTGTGCTCTGCTATTGAAGATGTGTTCCTTAAAACGTGTTTTGAGTGATCGTCTTGTTTGTCCGATGTAGTGCATATTGCAGTCATCGCAAGTTATATTGTAGATGTCACTCGCATTGTAAGGACAGTCCGTTTTAAACTTTTGTTAAAATGCCTTTTTTAAGTTATTATTAGTTTTAAATGATAGTTTGTATCCTTGTTTTTTAAATATTCTTTGAGCAACATTATCCAATATTTCGTGGTAATTTATGCCTATATAATTTGTTTTTTCTGTACTGTTTATTTTTATTATTATTATCATTTTTCTTCGTTATGATTCGGTCTATAGCGTATGGTCGAAGCCGTTAACTGTGGCAATCTGTTTGATTATTTTACTTTCCTGATTGAAATCAGTTTTTTTCATTGGTATCTTTAGGGCGCTATGTACGAGGCAATTGTAAGCGGACATTTTTTGGTTGTGTGGGTGGTTGGATGAGGCGTGTATGGTGTGGTTTGTTTGGGTGAGTTTTCTGTAAATTTTGTACTCCGACGTATTGTTGGCTTTAGTTATGCTTAGGTCGAGGTAATTCATACTATTGTTGGTTTCTATTTCACATGTGAATTTGAGTGAGGGTTTTTTTAAGTAGCTTTTGAACATGATTATCTGTCTTGTAGTTCATTTTAAAATGCAGAAATATCGTTGACGTATCCATGGTATGATGTTATGTTGTTACGAAATGGGTTATTTGTGTTCATGATGAATTCCTGTTCGATGTGGTGAACCTAACGTGATATTTTGACGTGCATTCAAATAATGCTAATTATTGTTTTATGGATTTTTTTAAGTGACTTGTAAATGCCTGATCGAAAGGCGAAACGTACTTTGTCTTAATAAATATAGAGACATTAAACAGGACTGTTAGCAGCACCGAAAGTGATACACAGGTATTTATAAAATATTTATTCCCGTCCAATAAGGCAAACAAACAAAAAGTTAATATACTTACCTTATTCACGACACATCAGAAACACATCAGTTACTGTCCTATTTACAGGAAAGCAACAATAAATACAATTTACATAATAAACCGTTTGTTTATTAAAAAATTAAATTATGTAATGTTTATACATGCTCTTAGTGTAAATTGATACTCCCTTATGATGAAAAGCAAACTTACACTTTATATTATACAAAACTCACCCTTAGAACTAACAAAACAAATGAGAACCCTCCATTTTTATGTAGTGATTTTAATTTAATTTAAAAAACAAAAGCTTTACAATAGTACATATAATTATAAATTCACTTAAAGTACAAGTTACAATTCATTACACAATCAACAAGGATAAATAAACTTAATCTTCAATTATATAAGGTACCTCTATTTATTTGTTTGAGATATCAAACTAAGGTTATGGTTGACCAAACTTTTCATATCAGTAATTACAAAAAAATTAAATGTAACTTAGTTGTGACTTCACATTATAATAAAAATAAACAAAAAACAATATAATTTAATTTTTAAATAACCCATTAGGGGTTGTCAGGTCGAAAATTGCATTCTGACCCATCCAAGCTATATTTATAATTACATGTATTTGTTCAAAGCCTTTATGTGAATTTTGTTTAAGTATAAATTGTTAATTTAAAGCCATTATTAAATTACCAGGTAGAGTAATAGTACAAGGTTTCTATAGTTCACATTTGTTTGCACATGATTATTTGTTTATTGAGTAACTTCACTGAAGAAATGGACAGGGTGAATATTATACCAATAGTTCTCTACTGAACAAAATACAACAAAACTTAGTTATAGAATTTGTATAACTTGTTTTTTTTTAAGTTTAATATTGTTTATGTTCTGTTTATAGCTTGTTAAGTTTTGTAACCATGATTTCTTTAGATAGAATTAATGTAATAGTTTACAGTAACTCTAGTTATGTTTATATGACTTTAAATGCTATAAAGGTTAAATTGATCTTTGTTTAATGCTATGAAACTATCTTAACAAATAGGCTAAGTAGACAGTATTAATTGATTAGAGAAAATTAATTTGTAAATTTAGATTAATGGTTCAAATTAAATTCAGACAAAATACATGTGCATAGCAAACCCAGATTTAAATTAGTTTAGAAGTATTGATAAGTGGTCTTTAACTGGTGAATGAGTTAGATGGAATTTAAGTCATATAGCATGTTGCAAATGATGAAAGAAAGCATGGCCGGTGAGCTACTACTGTATTTCGTTTACGGCACTTAATCATCAGGACCGGTATTTTCAATTTACACTTTACACAATTTTAACATTATACAATAGAATATACCGCACTATGCATAGCTATTTATTAGCGAATTTCCATAGGAAAAATGAGCTATTGCAGTGGCCCTTATGGTGAGACCCAAGGTCGGGAGTAGCAAATGAGCACCGATCATGGTCCCCAGAACACGTTTTGGGGTGTAAAAAAAAATATATATATATATATATATATATATATATATAACTTATATATATAAGTTATGTATACAATTATTGTACACTTTACTGTAATAATGATGATGACTGTTGTATGGTTCTTAGTTTAGTCAGCATTTGTATTGTGTGAAGAGACAAGCTTTGTTTCGCCACAGTTAGACGAGGCTTCTCTCCGTACACATCAGTGTATATGAATATTGTACGTTATTTGTTGTAATTGTTTTAAACTAAATAAAATTAAGTGTAACGAATAGAATTGTTCTTTTTTAAAAAGCAATTCCCTCGAACCAAAAACGTAACTGATGCAGTCGGTAGGACACCTCGAGGAAGTTAACGAATATAACATCCGTCGGTTTTAACCGTTAATCGAGGAACCAACTCGGTTGCAGAGTGAATATCTGCGAAAAAT
>JAGFPH010017809.1:0-17133 GCA_018207615.1 Philaenus spumarius | reverse complement strand
TAGGTCCGCAAACGCTTCGTTTTCCAGATGTCCGCCATTTTGTTTTTGTACAAAATAATTCATATCTAGAGAACGGTTTGACTGATTGAGTTCAAACTTGGCATGAAGTTTAACCTAACAGTGATATACATCAAGAAAAATAAACGATTAAACCCAATCATGAGTTTCAAAATGGCGGCTGTTTGAAAATTTCAAACCTAATTTACTCCAAAACCGTACATTTTAACGAAAATTGTCAAGACATCTTTCTTGTAGCCCTTTTGATTTCCTATCGGATAATGTAACTGTCAAAACAATCAGATGAAGGATAACAGTTAAGTTATGTGTACTAATTGGTTTGTTCAACCCGGCATCCTATACCAACACAGTAAATACTACAATATTGTATGGACATTTGTTGTCATTACCTTTTAACTTAGCTATTATCCTTCATCCGATTGTTTTGACAGTTAGACCATCCGATAGGGAATCAAAAGGGCTACAAAAAAGGTGTCTTGACATTTTTCGTTAAAATGTACAGTTTTGGAGTAATTTAGGTTTGAAATTTTCAAACCGCCGCCATTTTGAAACGCATGATTGGATTTAATCGTTTATTTTTCTTGAGGTATATCATTGTAAGGTTAAACTTCCTACCAAGTTTGAACTCAATCAGTCAAACCGTTCTCTAGATATGAATTATTTTGTACAAAAAACAAAATGGCGGATTTCAATATCGTCATACACTTTTTTTAAATGATGCTTTTTATGTCTCTACAAGGTATGCAGAATCACTTGGCAAATCCACACCCTAGTTTGTTTCTTCATCCTTGTAAAAATAACACTCAACTCCGTTTATGAATCGTCAATTTTATACAACTTTGTTTGATTATAGGTAAAGTTAAAAATTTACAGACTTTTGGACCACGATAACCTTGTGGCAAAAGATATTGATTGCAAGTTTTATAAACATAAAACAATCAAGAATTGTTCCAATAAATATAATGTAGGATATCTCAAAGTACAAAATGAGATTATAGAAACTTGCGCTGCAATAGTTTAAATTATCTTACAAAATCATCATAAAAGACAGTTTCTTGGTTTTCGCCCCTTCCACACGGATCAAAACCATTGCAAACGCAATTATTACTGATACATTAATCGGCTTGCGGTTGTGGTTTGCTAGATATAAAATGACACTTAGCACTAGCAAAACTAGTTTTATGAAGTTTTCATTGAAGGATACTGAAGAATCTTTTGCCACAGTCACGTATAAATGTTTAAAATGTATAAATACAAACTCACAGTGCGCTTTGAACTGTTCTTTAATAGAAAATTCCGAAAATTTAAAGTATTTGGGGGTTATGATAGACGCATGTCATGGAAAACCCATATAAATGTTTTAAAAAGTAAGTTGAATAGAGTTTTTAATTTATTAAAGTGTGTCTCTGCTCCAAGTACATGTTACGGAAACTTTATTTTTCACTAGTCCAAAGCAGATTGGCATATGGAATTAATTTATTTGCTGGGGAACTGCTTACAACACAAACCTGTACCCTATTAAAATAATTAAACATCTGGTGTGCACATCACACAACTTTCCTTACCAAAATAGATGCTGTATCAATTACCAAATTTTTCGAGCGAGAGATTGATGATACCATTTTCGAGTTAATAGGAGTATCCGTTTCGAAGAAAGCGGTACTAACTTCAAAACGGTTAATCCCACGGACCTGATTTTGGTCTCAATCGATTTCTCACCCCCAAAAATGTCAAGGTCGATACCAAACACGGCTAGTTTAAAAAAAGTCATTTTTGCCCCCAAAAAGGGCGTTTTTGGGGTCAATTTTTGAAAAAATAGAAAAAGTTGAGTGGGGTATATTTTTTGACATTCTTTTGGACGCTGAATCGAATGAGACCATTTTAAAGTCGATAGGACCAGCCATTTCGGAGATACAAACAAAATAACTTGCGTTTTTGTAATAACTTTTTTCAACGAATTTTTAAGGGTATATAGCGTGCATAGCGTGTTAAGGGGGTCTGAGTAGAGTATGTTAGCAAAGTTTAATCAAAATCGTTAGAGGGGTTTTGGAGTAAATACCAAAAATGTGCTAAAAAACTGGTCCCACGGTAAGACACCACCTCCGATTTGCTTCAAATTTACATGGGTTTAATTGTTTACGTGTTTGAAGATATCCTGTAAATTTCAGTTCGATCCGTCCAGCCGTTTGCCCTGTGCACTCCGGACACACACACACACAGACACACAGACACACAGACAGACCAATTGCCAAAAATGCATTTTTTGGACTCAGGGGGCCTTGAAACGTAAAGATATTATGAAAACTCGATATCGTATTTTTGGGTCGATCGCAATACTTACCTTACCTAATATAGGGTAAGGAAAGTAAAAAGAATTGAACCTTCAAGACCTGTTTTCGTAGTTTATCTTTACTACCACTTAAACATCTATTTATATACAAAGTTCTTAGTGTCTTCTACACAAGAAGTGGACAATTTCCCACTGTACATAATATGTATAAATTATCACTCCGTTCTAGGCAAAATTTGCCTATTCCTAAACCTAGGCTGACGAGTTTTATGAATTCTTTTTCTTATATAGCTCCGAAATTGTACAACAAACTACCAGTATAGAGTATATCAAACATTGTACTAGGTAACCAAAATTCCTGAGAAGCTTGAAATCTTGGCTGCTCAGTCTCGACAATGCAGACACTCTCCTTAATAAGTAATACAATACATATCACTTTTGTTATCAAATTTTCTAAAAATATTCTATTACCTACTCTATTTACTTTTCAATTTGTATGCTTTGTTTGATTCGTGCGCTACAGGAAGAGCCGTAAATCAAATAACATTATTATTTATTTAGCAGTTTTTAAGTTTAGCCCAGTTCATCTCATCTGCTCTATAAATAATGCTTACATAAAAAGAAAATGTTTGCTGTAAAACTCCTTATAGTTCATTGTTTCTGTTATATGTTATTCAAAACTCTGATAAAATAAATATTATTTTGTTTTTGAAGTTAAGGTAACCCTCACTACAGGATTCCTATAGAGGGTACCTAATTCTAACCTTTGTATTTTTAATTTATTACTTTATTTCAAAAGTTTTATATTTATGTTTAATTTTTCATGTATTATATTGTAAAAGGTTTGTAAAGGACGAATAAATTCATTTCATTTCATTAACGAACTGGCGATTAAACTTAGAAGCTGTTGGGCAATTGTACGATGGCTGGATAAATCAGTTTTGCGCGCAAAGCAATCAGTAAAAAATGGCCTACAGCAAACTACTTTTACTTTTCGAAACAAGTACGTTAAAATGCCGTTTTTGGACTTTAATTTGTTGATTAATTTCCCCGACCTTCAAATCGGCAAAATCTTCTGGTGGCAAACAAATTATAACCTAATTTATTGTACCTTATAGCTAAACAACAAATCTCTATCATAATAATAAATACAGTTTTGCTTTTGGTTGAGTTACTGCTTTAATTTAAGTTTAACAATCTTATTTTTTTATTTCATTTTCATTTTTGTGATATCAAACCTTTTTATTGTCTGAAGTAAAGTGTATCGGTAGTGTTTGTGTAAATCTAAATGTGTGCATGTGTTTGAAGGCACTGACAGATCCATCATTCCCTGAAATTTGATAAATCTTCTTCAGTTGTAGCCTACCTTAATATCTGATGACGTGTTTTTAGAGATCTGTCAGATCACTGCTATGTCCCACTTGTGCGATGGTATATTTCTGCAAACAAACAAATCTCTGTTAAACAAATTCGAGTTTAAATATTGGGTAAACCAAATTCACATAATCATTGGTAGAAATACTCTAGGCTTATTCTGTTAACCGAAATATTGTTTTAAAGAATTTCCTGTTATATAATTCAACAAACACATAAAGAGTCAAATCAATGGCATCTAGCATGGTAAACTTAAGGTACTTCTAGGCAACTAAAGCAGCAAATTTTTTATTTTACAGGAGACCGTAAAAGCCTCATTTATTATTACTTACATATTATTGGGAAATTATTATTAATTTTGGCACCTAATTACATTTTATTCAATACCGGTACCTATTTAAACACATTTAGTATCAAAATTGCATTTAAATTTAATTATTTATTGAAAATTTTCAAACATTATATGTTCCATTGGACTCTTTTTACAAATTCTTTTTTATAAACGTTCAACTTAAGCTCTTGCCAGATGTCAGCCTAGATTACCCATTTTTTAACTGATAGTTCAATATTTACAATCTTTTTAATGAATAATTAATTGGATTATTGTGCAGAAAAACACAACTTTATTAGTTTCATAATTTTATTAAACAAGATTAAAGATTTTCATATTAGTTGTCAATTACTTTCGGCAATATAATTATCACATTAGTGCTTTTATGTCGAATGGAAAGATATTTGTGGCACAAAAATTGTCTTTGTGCTTTTGAGTGGTAATCAGCAGCTTCAGTTCATTAAAAGATTTTCGTCCAATGTATTGTGTTTTTGTTTTAAGAAAACCTATGTGGTCATCATCGCCTATAAATTAAGAGGATGGGATGCAAGAATAGAAGAGTTCATTAATTTAGAATTGTAAAAATTTACAAATAAATAAGTTAATTCAATAAATATACAGATCTGTAGGGGGGAGGGGTCCCGTGACATATCAATAAATAAATTTAAATTCTTAAAAATAATAAACGTCTTAATAACCACAGAAAGTTTTGTTTGCCAACTTTCAAATAGTTAAAAAGGATTTTCAAAACTTTTTGTCAAAAATAATTATTTAAAATTTTGTTTTAAGGGTGAAGTTAGTTAAGACACACTTCATACACTTAATTCTGCAAATATGTAAATATTTCTGAATAAAATAATAATTATATATCATATCTGGATACAATCTAAAAAAAACTGAACATAACCTAAAATACAATGAAAAAAAATTAATTCAAACAATTTGGAGAAACAAAATGTAAAAAACCCTTAACATTAATAAATTAATTTTATTAATTACTTTTTAAATTAAAAAAATGTGTAACATTAAGAAAAAGAAATTCTGAAGCATGACTTCGATTCACACGTCACTCAGCAACTAAGCACATTCCAATGAAGCCTACTCTGCTTACACCCAGTAGCTCAAAGATCTAATAAAGTTTTGTAATCCAGCTAAATAAAGTTAAGTTACTACAATGCTGTTTATTACTATAAACCTGTCATGTCACACAGGTATCTATTGATTTAAAAAATCCAGAAGCTAGTTCAACAAGCGACAAGTTGTCACAGAAAAAGATTAGTTATAAATGCCAAACAAATGAAATGCTGATTCAGCTAATCAGATGTAGTGCAATTGCATGGATAAAATAAAAATATATAGGTACTCACTTTAAATTAAATGAGCAACTATTTTCTATCTAAATACGTATGATGAGATTTAAATTATAAAAAATGGGAATCTTATTATCAGACATTACCTTAAAAGATGTTTTCTTTACCAATGTATGAATTTTCTGTCATGTATTTTAAAATTACACAATTAATTATTTTACATCACACCACCCGTGCGCAAAATAAGTTCCCCAAGCGCCATTTAGAAATGGATAGAGATAAAGTCAAACTAAATACATGAATGTTTGTTCTTGAAAGACTTTTTATGTGCTTCACGACTAACATTTGGAGTTTTAATTTGTTTTTCTTTCCAAAATTGCAAGTAGATGAAGGTCCTATTTTTAAAATTTGAAAATTTTTGATTAAGGGGCAACTTTAGCATAATATATCTTCTCATGAATCTAGGATAAAAATTTGGTTTATGTAGTCTATGTAATGTGGTAACAATAAAACTAACTGTAGACCACTACTTTTGGACGTTTGTTTTTGGATTTGTTTTGGAACACCCTGTACATTCGCTGTAAGATTAGTTAAAACTTTTTTTCCAAAATGATCGGTGAACAGAGACTTATAAAATAAGGTATCACTCGACCTATCTTTACATTTGAAAATTTTCCAAAATCGACCCCCACCCAAAAAAAAGCACTTTTGGGGAATTTTTGTGGTTTGGAAACATTTTTACTGAATTCTCTAAGGTTAGAATAAAGGAGTTAAGTTAAAACGAAGGCTGTAGCTCATTTAGTTCAACCGCCATACATTGCGCACGTGGGTGGTATGATTCACCCTGTAGGCCTATATGTTACATTATATTTACATCTTCAGTTTTGTGTACAAATACTATGTTTATGTGTAGGTAAGTAATAACAAAACATCAGTAAAGTACTGTATATATATATATATATAAAAAAACAATTGCAAAACATGTTTTACAATTCGTTATATATTTGCAATGAGTTTTTAATGAAACTTCATATTAATTATTGTTTAAGTATTAACAGATTGTATTTTGTTTTTCTTGCTAGTGATATCATCCTTTTATTTTGTTGTTTAAAGATAATAATTACGGAAATATCTTACAGAAGAGAGTACATTATGCATCTATTTTTAAATTGTACAGTACTATTTATTTATTGTTATTAATATTATTATTTTCCAAAAGGCCTACATCCTGAAAATTTTAACTAAATTTGGAATCCAAACAAAATTGTTAAGATTTACTTAAACATGCTTGTTTATTTTATGTTAAAAAACCCACAAATCAATAACAGCACACAACTCTTTGAGACCGAGCTTTCCAAATACCGTATTTTAAATTACAAGGTGATTTAAAATAAAAACATTTTGACTTCTTGTGAATAAGAAATTAATATTCCTGACAAATATAAAATCAACTTCAACAGGTACTTACTTCAGAAATAAACATTTACTTTATTCTGAATCCATTTTGATAGACTTTTCAAAGTGTACCGGTATTGGTTAGTTTAACCAATTCTCTTATTTTTTAAATCTAGTTTTCTAATTTTTTTTCAAAAAACAGACATGAAAAAGAGAGAATAATTAAAAGTGATTTTTAAGAATTGAATTTTCAATAAATAATCTTCTAAGGCAAAATATCCAGTTGCATTATTTTCATTTCAGTTCCATTCAACATTTATTAAAAATTCTTCTTCTCATTATTATTTTTATTTTGTGTACATAAATAAACTCAGTGCACCATATTATGACACTCAGAACTTGTCATGACTTTTTGTTACTAGAGTTTATAATTTGTTTAACCAATTATTCTTAGTCAACTTGTAATTTGAGCTTCCGCTTTTTAGTCTTTGCATATTTCAATAAAAACTTCTGCAATTTGAATAACCTTTCCCAATAAATCATTATAATTGTTTCAAAGTTTAGAGTAAATCATTAAATGTCCAGATAATCTAAAAAAAAACATTTCTCTAAGATATTTGTTGAAACATAATTCCAAGAGATGTGTTCCAATCATAACCAAACACTTGAGATGTAGCCTACTATTGTCTATACCCACCCCTACTTCCACCCCTAAACACAAAACAAGGGTGGATCCAGTGAGGGGCAAATGGAGCAATCGCCCCTGCCATCAGCAATATAAAAAAACTAACAGAAAAAACTTGGTTGAAAAAAAAATAGAAAATTTGTTAACTACATTAAAATAAATTTAGTGAAATACAAAATTATGCTACCATCTAAATGAAGATTAAAAACAAGTAAAACCAAAATTGTTGGAAAATGTTAAAAAAAGGTAAAATTTAGTACACAAAATACCATTATCCCTTCCATTATTTGTTTTTGTGACTATGTTTTAATTATTGTAATAAACCATTTTTTCTTCCAGTTAAAACGGCAAAGTTGAAAATAAATATATATATATAAAACTTTGAAGTTTTGTATTTTTTGACATGTAGGCTACTGCTTTAAACAAACATGTAAACAAATATCAGTATCAAATTTTGTGATTTTACTCGCCTAAAAATAAGTTTTTAACAAGAAAACAAAAAACCGGATTCTCCTTCCCCCAGACCTCCTCTAACCACCCTCCTTCCTCCAAAGGTCCTGGATTCACCCATGAGACAATAGGGAGGAGTAATTGTAATGACACAACAGAAAATTTGAGGAGACAATTTTTGAATTTAAAATTTGTTTAGGTTATTTTGATGCTTTAGATATAAATTTTCTCTCATAACAAACACATTGCCAAACAAAAACATTTCTATGGTTTACACATATATGATCAGCAAAATATATTCCGCCAACTATTAATCACTGAGTAGGAGTAAATTATTTTAATTCTAAAACTAACTCCATTTATTTCAAAACTCTTCATCGTGTACAACTTGTATAAATATTTAGGCTACTTAAAATAAGTTAAGAATTACCTGGTGCTTGTGAAGTATAAATTGTTGTGTTTTGTCATCCTTTGTGTTGGAGCAGTCTCACTCTGTAGGTTTTATCAGTTTAATAGAACAAGGTGGAGGTGGGAAATAGCAGCATTCCTTCAAACGGCGTACTTTATGTGGCTTTCTTCTACACTCTGAGTACGCAGGATATTTGTAGCGCAAAACTTCCCTTGGGCACTCCAATGCAGTTTTAGATAAACAAAGTGGAGGATAGCGTCCAATTTTACCACGAGGTATACAAGGAGGAGCAATTAAGTGTGGTGGCATTACTTCGACTTTCTTTTCAACTCTTTTTAGTTCCTTTTTTTTCTTAAGTTCTGGTATACCACATCTTCCTTTAGGACCCCGGCAGGATGATTTATTTATAGATGTTGTGGAAAATAGCCTATTCAATCCTAAAGTGCCTGTACTACTCACCTGCAAAAAAATAATACTGATTATTATAGGAGATGATATGTTAATTGTTTATACAAACATATTATGAGTGCAGTTTCAATGTACAAGCTAAACCTAAAATTTATTGTTGACCTTTTTAAATTTCCTTGTGTTTTTATTTTGACTTTATGATTTGCATTTCTTACAGGACACAGGCTGCCATTTTTCAAAATAAATATCTAGTTAAATAAAATAACGAAGCTATAAAAGTAAAAAAAATTCAATTTCAGTAAGTAAGGTAGGCCTACTATTTACTTGTTAATTTCAATTCATGTTTTTATAGCATGCTGGCTTGAGAAAGTGTACATCCAAATTAATTACAAATTAATTACACATAAATGCTTCCTACACATATTTATTTCGTATTTAATATTGTAATTGCATAAGGCCTACTTTAATAATTCCTTATAAATAAATAAGCATTACATTATCTTTTGTTCATGTGGTCTGAAGGCAATAACTATTTCTAAACTAAATATGAAGAGGATCTTGAATTATTTAATACTTTTTCCACAAAACATACAAAAAATAAGTAGTAAATTATCAAAATTAATAATACTTACGTTTTTAGAAAGGCCACTGAAAACTGTATTTAAGGATGACATGTTGAGTGTAGTGTGTGTGTTGTGTGTGTGTGTGAAATTTGTTAATGTAATAATTAAATTATTCAAAATCAGCTGTACTATTGTTGTTTGTGTAATTACAAAGAGAATGTAGCTGTCTAGGTATTGTATTTTTAACATTATTAGTACCGTAGCTATATAAATTTAAATCGGTTAAATTAATTATCTAATTTTAAGTTAGATTGATCATACTTTTTTATTATGGCAAACTATATTTTAAAGTAAATAGGATTAGATTTAGAATTAGATATCGTACAACAGGAAAAATACATATTATTCAAGAAATATAAATAATATATCTTAATTAATCCATTAGCCTACTTGTCATAGGGGGTCTGGATGGTACCAAACATTCTTAATATATATATTTATATATTTATTCGAATTTGATTTATGTTAATCAGAATATTTCACAGTTTGTTAAACACAGCTCAAGACATAGCTATAACACTAGAAATAAACTGGATTTGGTTGCCCCTCTTAACAGGCTTGTGAGATCATATAAAAGCCACAGTTTTCAAAAAATTAAGTTATATAATAAGCTGCCAGGTACTATACAATCTTTGACTGAAAAGAATTTTAAAAAGTGTATATCTGACTTCCTGAAACAAAGCACCTACTATTCATTAGAGGAATATATGAATTCTGATTTAAATAAATAAATGTTAAATTTTAAGAAATGATAAATTTTAAGAACTGTTAAATTTTAAGAAATATGTTAAATTTTAAGAAATGTCAAATTTTAAGAATTTAAATTTAATGGACTATTGCTAATTACATTGTAAACAAATGTTTAAAAGCAAAATAAATCTATTCTATTCTAATATTACTGTATCTATAACTGAAGCATTAAAACAATTAATTATTTTTGGAAATAACTTACGTACTAATTTTTTGGTTACGTTGTGGTATCTTTACGGTGACTTAAAGTCAGATCACTACAAGACTGAGCTTAATAGCTTTAATTTATTTTTTGGCCGGCACAATAATTATATTTGGTTTATTATATGACCACATCTATCTCGTCTGTACAATAAATTACATCACCAAACTTGCAAACAAATTACTCCAAATACAGTTGAAATACTACATCCACATAACACATAATTTTATTAAGCTCATCTTTAGAAGTTATATAATATGTAAAGTACTTAATAATTATTATAGTTTTTAAGTGTATTACATTCATGTGTCTTATATGCTGAGGTAAGGAATTAAAAAGTCTTATTGATACAGCTTAAAACAGTTGCAGAAATACAAAATTTTGACGTTATGATAATCTGTAACTACTACAATAAAAATAATAATAATTTTTTATCTTCCCCAACTAGGCCTATCTATTACGAGTTTAGGTCTGTTACTTCTACCATTGCATTTAGTGCTTATAATAATATAGTCAGTGCTTCCAAGGTCGACCTTGCATACTTCCATCGTTCCATCACCATGTGTTTTTGATGTTCGCATGAACGTTATATAAATATGTCCGTGTATGTTGTTTAATTTGTATAACCTATTTTATGTAGAGTAGCTTTATAGGTTATGTTACTATATATTTTATAGTATTTATAGACCAATAGTATTATTTGTTTAATTTGAGGCAACAAAATGAGTAAGACATTTTCTGATTTAAAATTAAATAATTGGATTGTACGTCAATGCCAGTCAATTGGTAAGTGAAGAGAGGTTATGGTAGTCCTACTTAATTTTTTAGAAATACTAATAATTTTTCGGCGTAAGTTTACTATTCGACCCTAGCCTAATATTTTTGCAGACAACGACGTTGTTTTACATTCTACTGTTAAATGTTGAATACAGGTGAACATACTGTGAATAGGCTAAATAGGCCTACTAATAGGTTAGAACCTTTTAGGTTTTAAAAACTTGCGCTAATTTCTCTTTTCAGGCCATAAAGTTACTTAACGATTACCTTTTTTTACATTCTACTAACTATTAAATGTTGAATGCAGGTAAACATACTGTGACTGAAGACTATATAAGTTAAAACTTCAGGCTATATTTTTTTAGTGCTTGCATTTATGTTGGCGTAGAGTCGTAATGTCAATAAATATCCACCATATTTGGTAAAAATACTAAATTACAATATATTGCCCACCATATTTAACCTATACATTTAAAAACATCTTGAACTCATTTCACAACATATTTAGCTCAGGAAATATTAGACGTATCTTTTCAATGACATCGGACTGCACATAAGAACATAAATAAACATGATTGCCGGACTCCGCTATTCCTACAACTTAACATCACTTAATAAAATATATAGGCCTATATAACAAAACAGGAACACACATAATTTTCTCTTTATAAGATTATGTAATACATAAATACTTAATGTTTACTGGGTATAATACTCTACTATTACTTTATCAACTTGAAATTTTATGGTATTTTAGTTAAAGAATAAATTGAACAAGAACTAACTAAAAAAGTAAATGTCGGAAATCATTAATAATGAAGAAAACTTAGTACATTAAAAGTTGTAGGGCTAGCTGAAGGGTCCAATTTGTCTATTGTTTTATCATTGTAAACCTCGCCGATAGCTGAAAATGATAATGTAGCCTTTCCTTGTAGTTCGACAATAATAATAAACAATAATTAATATACTAACTTATATAGGTCAATATATATGTTTACAAATTGGAAACATACTGTGACTAAAAACTTAAGTTAGAACTTCAGGCTATTTTTTAAAATTTTGTATTATTGCATATATATTAAATAAGCACTAAGGATAACACACAGAAACTAATTATCGTATTACTTCAAACTTCACAAAGAAACGGATGCATTTTAGAAAAAGACGCCATTACATATAAGGTTGATTGAAAGTAAGCCGATTTAAAAGGAGCGTTAACTTTGAACTTTCTTATCGCTCGATAAGCTAATCTACAATGTTTCAGACATTTGGTTTTTACTTAGTCTATAGCCTAGTCACAATATGTTTTCAATTTGTAAACATATAAGTTAGTTAATTATTGTCTATTACAGAAACTGATCCAGACGACTTTTAATGTAAGTTTTCATCATTATTAATTATTTCCAAAATTTCATTTTTTATTTTTTCGTTAGTTCTTTTTTAATATAGCCTATTGTCTAAACTACATATCATAAAATTTAAAATTGACCCAGTAATATTTGATATGCATTGATGTTCGAGATTTGATACAGTTCTAACTTATAACAGTAGGCCCTATGTTTACCTGCATTCAACATTACAATTGTAGAATGTTCGCTTAGGTTGGCAGCACTACTACTCTATTTCCTAAAAAAAAAGGTTGTCATCTACCTACATATCAGCTGATGGTCGTAAAGTAAATATGTACGGTATGCCCTATTTTCCTGTATATAGACGCCTATTATGAAACTGTACACTTGACAGTTTGTAAAAAAGCAAATTACAATGGTTTTTGACAAGAGCAAATTTATATAAAGTAATATATGAAATTGAGTTAATAACTAGCTAAATATCGCTGTCCAATGTACTTCATTTAAATGACAATAGGAATGAAGAGTGTGTAGGCTACCTTTGGAGGTGTCTAAATACAAGATCTATAAGAAAAGTTAGTACGGTAATTCAGGAGAATAAGTTTTGTGTAAAACACAAATTATATTTAAATTCCATGTTTGTAGCCTCCAGATAAGTGTAAAACTAATTAACTTTATTTGGTAGGTTATTCGTGTACTCTTTCCCGCACCCCGCTGCCCCCTCGCAAGCATTTCAAGTCATCTGCTGTTTCTAAAAAATTACTCTTATTGGTTTTTACTGTTATCTAAAGATGGGTGAATGCCAGAAATGGTAGTCGTAAGCTAATACAGATTATGTAAAAAAATGATTAGTTTGTTGTACCAAATAAAGCGAAGTTAAGAACTTAACTAGTTAAAAAAACTGTAGGCCTATATAGAATTTGTTTCATCCTTATTATTCAGATTTGTTTGGGGTCTCTAATCATAAACAATTATTCAACGTGATCTTTTCAAATTTGCTATTGGATCTGGTATCAAAATCGAATGATACTATGGTTGGAGGTGTTGCTGTAATTTAGTGCCTGGGAGAATTATCCTATATGCCTCCTGTAACGTCAGCTGGTGGGAGCTTCTATACGACTAATTATTCAAAAGCAGACAGGATCTTTAGCGCTTTTGGTTATTTTTTAATTACTAAAGATTTACACTTTTAGTGGGCACTTCTCCAACAATATGGAGTGGAAGCTAGACAAAGTGAGCGTTATTTTATTTACCCTTTGTATAAGTTATTCAATTTAATAATAAAAAATAACGTTCCATTTTTAGGAATTCGCCATCCAACGCCTATTCAAGAGAATTGCATACCTCACATTTTAAACGGTGGAGACTGTATCGGATGCGCCAAAACAGGAAGTGGTAAAACTTTAGCTTTTGCGTTACCTATTTTACAGAAACTTTGTGAGGATCCGTATGGAATTTTTGCAGTTGTTTTAACACCTACGAGAGAACTTGCGTTTCAGGTAATTTTGTGGACAATGGTACACATTGAAATTAAATTTAATTTTTAATTGATTTTTTGTCGCAACTTGGCCATTGATATTATATGTTGAACTATATGCATATTGACATTATGCCAGATACACTGATGAGGATTGCATAGCATTGTATAGCGCAAGTAGAGTGAACGCTAGTAAATAGGCTCGAACCTACAGAACTGTGTTGGGGGCTACAACTGTGGAACAGACTGGACGAGCTCTGTTTAACCCTAGTGACACCCTACTCCTCAATTTTAGTTCTTATTTTTCATTTAAAGATTACTAATTAAAATACAACAACTACTTTTAATTCAAATTAAGCTAGTCGTAGCTTATTGTTGATTGCATTTTATTACAGACTATAACTTTAAATAAATATTCTAACAGTATAAGCTTTGTTTATTTAATAAAATATACTAGGCCTATCGCTGTTTTCATAACCTCTCAAAAGCAAAGTAGGCTACAAGATTTAGTAATTTATTCAATTGGGGAAACTTGAATTAAGGTTCCTCCATGATACTGTACCTTTTTGATGTTAAGTAAACAGTCTCTGTGCATTAGAAATGTGTAATTTCATTCATGTTGTTTTCTAACTAGGCAAGGGATTCTGGTTTTAAAATTAGTTTCTAATGATCATGTTTGCCTTCATTTTTGTTTAAATAAAATAAAAAAACTCACCTGCTTCCTGTTATTTTTCTGAAAAGGCAGCCTTGTTGTCTTGGGCATCTGTCTGTGCCTGGTAACATTGTTTTTTCTTTTTCAGTTTGTACTTAGTTTTAAGTTTTCTCCACAACTCAGCTCTAGTATTCTAGTCTCATTATTCTTAACTTTAGTTTTATTTTCAGGTTTGACATCATAACATAAGCCGCGGTCACACTAGGCTGTTTAGCAGCCGCTGGTAAAATCGCCAGCAGGCAACATAGTCTGACCCAGGACCAGCGGCTGGATAATGCCAGCGGACTAGTATTTCCAGCCGCTGGTTCTGGGTCAGACTATGTTGCCTGCTGGCGATTTTACCAGCGGCTGCTAAACAGCCTAGTGTGACCGCGGCGGCTATAGGCCTAGTCCTCTTAGCCAGCCAGTGCTAAACTGATTAATAAGCTCCCACAGAACATTAAAAACGTTATGGATATTTTATCTTTTAAAAACAACCTTAGACAGCTATTACAGTATTGCCTAGATCATTTTGCATTGTGTACTGCAGCCCGGCTTTGATATAATGGATGCAACCACCAATTTTCCATTAAAACCCATTTGTTTAGGCCTATGCATATTTAAAACTTGAAGATTTTCTTTTTTCATTTATTTGTTTTTCTGTCTGTTTTAAAAGGGTTAAAAAATGTTAAAGTATTTTAATAATAAATTACTAGCTGACCCGTGCGAAGCATTCGCATTCTAATTTACTTAAATCCCACTTAATTAAAGTACACTATACTATACGATACTAAATATACAATTAAATAAAAATAACAATGTAGTGGCGTAACGGCAGCTCTCCAGCTGGGTATTGTTATCATCAGTGTTGCCAACGGTCCTTGGTCCCTTCCTGTTTCTAGTTATGATAAATGATCTGGAGGCAAATGTCTGCTCCCGGGTGGCCATGTTTGCAGACGATGTGACTTTTTTTCAATCTGACCAATGTCTAAAATCTTTGAACGAATACACTGGTACAGTCTTGCATGAAGCCAATGTTTGGTACAGTGCCAACAAATTTTTATTAAATGTAGACAAGACACACGAAATTGTGTTTACCCTTAACAGGGCTATGTGCGAGGCTAATGATAAACCCGTTAAACTGCTTGGCATGCATTTAGATGTAAAGTTGACCTGGGGGGCAGCACATTGACTCTGTCTGTAAAAGATTGTCTAAAGCTTTGTACCTGATTAGAAATTTAAGAAACTGTTTACGTAAAAGCTATTTAAGAACTGTTTATTTTGCCTATTTTTATAGTGTGCTATTGTTTGGTCTCCTATTTTGGGGTAATGCAGCAAAAATCGACAGAGTGTTGCTCTTGCAGAAAAGAGCTATTAGACTGATCACATTTAGTTCGTGTGATGAGCACTGTAGGTCTTTATTTAAGCAGATGCAGGTACCAACTGTCATAAGTCAGTATGTTTTTGAATGTTTGATGGTCACTAAATTGAAGCTTGGTAGATTGGTGATGAACCATAATGTGCATACCCACAATACTAGAAAAGGCATGCTTATACACAAGCCCTTTGCTAGACTAAGTATAACTCAGACATCATATCAATATATTGGTATGTCCATGTTCAATATGCTCCCTGTTGGAGCTTTTTCTGTAGATATTAAGAAATTTAAAAAAATTATGTATGGCTGGATTTGTAATAACCCTTTTTATTGTTTAAGTGAGTTTTTTCAGGCTGATGTCAGGAATATTGTTTTTTAGTATAATTGTTAAATGTTGCTCTGATTTTTGTTTTATGCTGTTGTTGTGCTGTAGTGATGTATTTTAGTAATTAGTTAATTTATGTTATTACTTGACAAGATCAATACACTGTAACATGTGTCTCTGGATCGATAAATAAATCAAATCAAATCAACGCCAGGAAAATATCCCTACAACTTACTTGATCTTACATCACTGTTACTTTCGGATTCTTTATTATTTATTTTTTTTTTTTTTTGTATTTGTTCTTATAATTGTATTTTGTATATTTTTCCGGTGTAGCGGTTAAGGAAAGCTTTAAAATGATGCCTCATTCATATAATTTGATGATGTATTAAGGAAGTTATGGCGTACCGACAAAAAAATGGTCTTGAGAAATAATATATGTGATTCTATTTAAATGATGAATATCATGTTAATCAATAATTGAATGATTTAATACATTTTAAATTTTATTGGTGGTTCCCTCCGCTTCCCCTTTAAAATTTAAAATTATGTATTTCTTTCGGATTAAAAATCAATTAATTTGTCAGATGTTTTTGGAAATGCAGAGGACGATATCATCAAAGTAGGTATCGCAGGAAAGACTTTATTGAATTCAAGTTTTAAAACTTGTTTCAAAATATTGCAAATGTCAAATTTTAATTGTTTAAATAAATCTGCCTTACCCTATATTAAACATATGTATTTTTGTATATGAATGTTTTAGATCAGCGATTCTTTTGCAGTGATTGGAAAAGCAATTAATTTAAGACAATGTGTCATAGTTGGGGGAATAGACATGGTCACTCAAGGGCAAGAGCTATCGAAGAAGCCCCATGTTGTTGTTGCTACTCC
>JAGFPH010017807.1:0-17134 GCA_018207615.1 Philaenus spumarius | reverse complement strand
AACTTCCAACATGTCCACCTTTTTAATGTTAGTAAACTCCATATTTATAATATGAAACAAAAGTAAAACAAAGAGCTTATAACCCACTTTTTCAAAGAAACAAATACACAAAAGTATTTCAAGTAGACATGAACTACATTGAAACAAAACTGATATAAATTTGTTATTCAAAACTACAACAGACGCTGGTTAACAGTAGACTACTAATGCCCGTAACAAAGCAATTACTAGGTTAGACGAGGTAAAAACAAAAGTGAAAATTTTCAACAATGAAACAGCTGGTTACTGCCTAGCAACACAATCATGTGGTTTCTTTTGTTATACTGTAGTGAGCTGTACTTGCACTTACATAATACCCAGTGGTTGCGTTAACGATTTAAAAAAAAATAATTTTGTACGTTTTTTTGTTTTTTTGACCGGAATTAACTATTTTTTTTACATTTTTACTAAGAGAATGAAATTTTTTAGAGGTTTTTGTAAAAATATAAATGTAGTATAATGTTTGTATAAATATAAAATGTTTGTCTGCACATTTTGTTTTTTACGCGACCTTATAGCTCGCTTGGTTCCCCCAAAATCGACCAAAACGTAAAATGCCATAAAAGTACCCAGTTCGAAGCCAAGTGGTGCAAACTCGCGAGGCCACTAGGAGGAAACAAATTCTACTATAGTACGTTCAACGAGTGTTTGCAGTAAATCGCCTCCTATGACGGATGACAGGGAACGACATGGACAATTAAAACCTCTTAATAAATTTTTTATAAAGTCACATGTGTATACATTTAAAATTTAACTAAAAACTCGCATTAAAAGTCTAGATTTGAAGCTTCAAAATGGCTTCAGAATACAGCGATTTACTGCAAATACTCGCTGAACGTACTATAATATATTGCGTACACACAGACAGCTGTTCAACGCCTTTGTGAGTAGACCTATTTCCCAAATTGTTGGTTGAAACCCTAAAACATAGGCATATAAACTTAATTTTGGAAATTTGCTCAATTCACGTCAGCGGTTCAGCTGCGTGGTCGAATTATTTTTAACTTGGGATATTTATTTTATCGATGTTTTTGAGGTTCTGGTTTTACTTTATATAAATATCTGGAGAAATTTAGATCAATCTTGATGTGAATTATGTAGGCTATACCTAGGATTTGTGTAATTGATTTTACTATTTAGTTTTGATTCATTGACTTACCGATGTCTTTCTGATGATTTTTTTTTTGGTTACGTTTTCTAGACTTGTCGCTAGGTGTCGCAGGGACGATCTCTATGTTCGTAAAAGTTTTGAATCTCTTTATTTTGAAATAGATAAAAGACAATTCCATTTCGAATTGTTTCAATATAGTGAAGCAATTCATATTTATTTAAAGATCTTCCATCTGGTTATTTGAGGCGTGTACATCTTCTGCATTAACTAAACATCTTTAGTATGGTTATGTTAAAAACTTACTAATGCTTATACAGTAATACTGTGTTATATTTTATGTCCAAAGTACAAAATAGATTGGACTCAAGGTGTGGCCAACTGCGATGATGCCCCTAAGAACATAGTGAATGTTGAAGGAATGCTGGTGGAGAAAAAAGGACCAAACGATATTACATTAGCTGGAAGCTTTGAACTTACTGAAGATATACCTGAGGGTGTGCAGGTATGTTATCTCCACTATATATAAATATAATGTAGTTCAATTTTATTCAAACTATTAAATTTTTGGACATCAAAGTTGTAACCTGCACCGAAACATTTGTCAAAAACTGTATAATAAAAACCTAAGTTGTTAGAGTCGTTTTCTGGGTGGGGAGGTAGGAGTTAGGATGACTTTGGGATTTTGTAAATAGGGTTATTAACGTTCTTAACAGCCAATAAAGATCAAACTTTGCAAATAACTTTAAGTATTTTAAATAATAAAGGTAGGAAGTTTAAAAATATTTCTTTGTTTATGTTCAACGTTTTAAGGTTAAATATCTGATAGTTTTTTTTTTTTTTTTTTTTTTTTTTTTGTAAAAGACGGGATAGTTTTCAGCGAATTGGGAAATTAGACGAAAGTCAGTAATAATAACAGTTACTCATATTTCAGGTGATAATGCGACACTTCAAGCTCCGAAGTAACCAGTGGGAATACTCATTCGGTCATAAAATCCTGAAAGCGTGCGAGAACGGACTGAAAGATTTTGCTACCAGATCACTACTTCTTCAGATGAACTTCACTGGATGTCCAGTCCCAAAAGTAAGTGTACCGGATAGTGAGACTTACATCTCAACTAGTGGCCCGTAGGCTATATATTCTAGAAACGTATATTAATTCTCACTTTGAAACAAAAACACAGCTACAATAATAAAACACATCACAAAACTGCACATTCAGGTGTTGTTATGATAGCTGAATTTTCCAATTTATATACAATCACATGTTTTTAACACTAAGATCACTTGATTTACACCTATATATTCCCATGCTATTTAAATGGGAATTATTTTATACCGTAACAAATTTTCGGGACACAATTAAAAAAATGAATATTTTTCTCCAAAATTTCATGCCCAGACCTTAAAATGAGACCTCTTCCTACCATTCGCTCACAATTTCATTGTAAAATTTGGGCTGACTTAATTAGATAAATTATATAGATATTTTTCATATTTATTTACTTTGAAAATGTTTATACAGTTTGTTCAACTAACACTTGTACAGAGAAAATTGTTTAGTTTTTTATTAAAAAATAAAATTATTTGAAAAAATACTAACTAAAATAACACGTCAAATATGATTTTCAGAAACCACACTTTGCATGTAATCTTACTATTTAACCACGTACATGTTAAGTACCGACACAATGTTGCAGTGAACAATAAACCCTAGTACTTAGTATTTTGAAAGTTTGAAATTGAAGGTCATATAAAAGTTACAATCCAACTTAAAGAAAATGTTACGTCTATTTTTTCACTCAAAGCAAATTGTTCCTAGACCCTGCTTTGAGAAAAATATATATTAGTCTATGGTTCATAGTAGGTTAGAATAATGAATGTATTGTTGGGGTGGTACATGTATTACAAACAATAATCCTTTGATAGTGATTAAAAAAAAGTGTATAGGACTGATCATGCATAAAAGGAGGAATGTTCCATCACTGCCATTTTTTCGACAACTACCTCTTAGATAAATATTTATGTATATTTTCTTTTAATTTACTAATAATAATGATAAAGAATTTATTTCCTGCTTACATAATATACATAATATCAGCAATAACATAATTGCCCAACCTAAAACAACATAAGACATAATCAACTAAAAATCCATACTATTCATAATAACATATTTTTTTACTTTTAACTAATTACATTAATATTGACACAGAAATTAGATATGTAAAATTTGTGTCTACTTTGTGTGCAAACTTTAAAAAGTTAAGGAAATTACATAACCCTGTTGGCGAAGCCAGTATTGGGGTTTACCAGTACGAATTTCGAAAACGATATTTGAAGAGCAGAAGGTCTAATATTCATTTTAGGTGGTTTAGCCTCCGGAATAGGATATATTAATAGTTTAATAACGTACCTTTATTGAAAAGACGTCAACTTATATTCCCTGTTTCTGTCTTTCCTTCACAGATGACCGGTTTCGATCTATTAACTTTCAGATCAACTGAACAAAAACTTCGGCGAGAAAAAAAATCGCATTGCACCTAAACAAGCGCACAAAAAATATCGTCAATATTTTCAAATTCAAGAATCTATTCAAAAAACTATTTATGTTTTTTGTATGACCATTTTTTATGTTAGGAGTGGACGATTTTCAGATCTGCACAAAGAAATGATTATTTGCTTAGACATAGCAATACAGTTTTCGTACCCAGAACAAAATGCCAATTTATTAAAAAGGTTACCCTGTAATTGCGCCTAGAATATAAAATCATCTTCCAGAAAATGTTAAACTACTGTTTGCTTTACTTCCGCCCTCCTACCATTTGACCACTACACTTTTTTAAATGGTCCACCATTGGTATCTTGTAAACTATAAATCTGCCAGCAAACTTTAAATGGGGAAACTTTCCTTGTTTTTTTTTTTTGAGAAATTAAAACATATGTATAGTTAAAATATTTTTTAATATATTGGTCAACTTTCGAATTTATTATTTGGAATTAACATTTGTTACCTGTACCAACTTCATTTTTCTTGTGTAACAAATTTGCAGTTTTATCACTTAACTCATCTGTATTATGGTTTTAAAAATTAACAAAAGCCATATTTTTTTAATTTAAAAAGTTATTTGTTTGTCTAAACGATGTTTTGTTGGTGTTAAGGGCGTTGTCGTTGGTTCAAAAAGTTTCCATACAAAAATATCTTCCGCTCAGTTATGGTATTTCTAAAACTTTACACCCCTCTAATTTTTAAACGGTTAGAATTATTAAAAAAAAAATAACACCAAGAACAAAAGAGTCCTAAAATACCCTGTACAATCCAAAATAATCATAAAATAAATATATGCTGTTCCATTAGAAATTCGAAAGTTACCCGCCGTATTGAAAAATGGTGGCCATTTACAAATGTTTTAACTACATGTGTTTTAATTTCTTAAAAAAAAAAGACAAGGAAATGTTCATCATTTAAAGTTTGCTGTCAGATTTATAGTTTACTAGGGGGAATCCCTGCGTGCTCCACACGCCAACCCCATTGGAACCTTCATAATCATGGTACGTTTTGTTTATAAAAAGGTGTAACATTAATAATAACCCTAAAGCTAACAATGTTAAATGTTCAAATCAAATTATTATGTATATTTTATAACAGCAGTTATAATAAAGGTTAAAAGAACCAGCAAGGCTCAGGTCTACACTTTAATAAAAAGCTAACCTAAAAGTTAGAAAAACAAATAACTGCTTCAAAGTTTGAAATCAGTTGTTATTCCCCGAACGGGGGTGCAGACTAGCTGCATCTTCTAAGAGGGGTTTGGCGTCCCTCGCGGTACCCGAGTCAAACAACGCCCAACACATTCAACACTTACAAAACATCCACCCAATTGCATACACACATACATCAAACAATACATACATTCCTATTCTCACCTTCTTTTAGGATTTTGACTGTGCAGAGCCATTGCGCGTTGGGAGTGCTGAACCTGCCAGAGTTTTGACAACCTCTGGTTTGGTAAGGCTGGTGTGAGCTTGCTCTGCCGAGACGTATGCGTGGTTTCTGTTCTGGGACCAGCCACTTCGGTTCTTGGTCAGGAAGTGTTCGCGGTGTTGAAGAAAGTCGGATTCTTCCTCACAGTAGTTTCGGGTTCCAGACTGATGTCCATCCAGACTGGCAAAAGAGTGCTCGGGATCCTCAAGGAACTGGGGGTTCGGAAGTGATCGCAATGTGATCTGATGGGCACGCCCTTACCAAGTTCGCCCGATTCCGCCTAACACGATGTGCTGGACAAACAAACCCATGGTAAACAAAACCGTCAAAGATTTAGGAACAAAGAGACATCATTCAAATTCGTCTGATGAGTCTGTAAACAAAGAATTGTTTAAAAAGACAAAGGAGAGGGCTGCTCAACAACCATGTGAGTTGCCAGCTCCCAAATTTTTATTTTTTTTCGAATGCGGAAAAGGATTCTGATTTATCAAATGTATCACCCTTTTTAATCAACAAGACAATTACTGGAACAGCGGGCCATGTACTTTCCATTAGGAAATTACAGAATGGTACCACTTTAGTGGAAACTAACAGCGAGAAACCAAGTTCCTCATAGATCCTTGAATTATTCAAAAGGTGCCATTACCTGTAGAGACTTGATCCCCATTAGTTTGGAGGAATTAAAAACCGAATTAGCTAGCCAGTCGATCGTTGATGTCACTTGCATAATGCGCAATGACAATGGAGAGAAAAAAGCCACTGCTTCTTTGATTCTAACCTTTGGCACACCCACATTGCCAGAGTATATCTATGCAGGTTTCTATCGTCTTTCTGTTAGACCTTACGTCCCAAACCCTCGACGTTGCTTTAAGTGTCAAGGGTTTGGACACGTAAGTTCTACTTGCACAAAGCAAGAAACATGCTGTCAATGCGGTGAAAAAGGTCATAATAGTGAAGGCTGCAATGATGACGCCAAGTGTCCCAACTGTGGCGGCGATCATCCTGCACGGTCCTTTAACTGTGAAAAGTTTAAAGAAGAAAAAGCAATCCTTACTATTATGGCTAAGGATAAAATATCTTTTAATGCTGCAAAAAAAATATAAAACCTCTAGGCCTGCTGTGGCTTCAAACAAGAGCAGCACTCCATGCGCAAACTGTGGAGAGTTGGCTAAGACAAGTTGTGCAGCTAGTCGCCCTATTCTCTAAAGTGTCTCTTTCCGCTCCCGCTAGTTGATTCAAATTCCATTCTTCCGTCCTCTAGTTTCACAGTATCACAAACAGAAATAGAACCATCTATCCCTGCTCTTTATCTGAGAACTGGAACTCGAGAAAAAACTACATTAAAAAAGAAAATTACCCCAATAACTGGGGTAAAACAATTTTAAAAAAAAATCTTTTACTTGTCCATCTGTAGTAACAGGAAGAAGTTCTGGACCCGTTCCAGGGAAGAAACCTGTTGCTATAAAAAGTAAAAATACAAAAAGTAGTAAAAAAGAAAACGAAAAAGGAGGTTCCCCTACAAATCCTCCTAAAAAACCCGATCCATGTCCTTCTCCACCCTCAACATCTTCCAAGATGAGTGAATTAACTATGGAAGTGGACAAGGACATACAACAAAAAAACCTTCCTGTCACTACTGGACAGGAAAACGAAAAAGTTACAAAGGGACCATGTCCCTTCTAATATTCATTTATTTTAATCTGAATATTATTATATTTATCTCAATATATACTATGTTCTGTTGAAATATATTTATTCATTAATTATCTATGTCCAAGATCCCAAATATGAATGTGGTTCAGTGGAATTTAAATGGTGTTAGGAGTCACATGGAAGATCTGAAAGTTCTTGTGCGAGACACGTCACCTCTATTCGTTTGTCTCCAGGAGACACATCTTCATAATACCCATTCTTTACATTTAAGAGGATATTCCGTCTTCAGGTCAGATTTTGTTACAGAGGAGAGAGCAAGAGGTGGCGTAGCCATACTTGCTCACAACTCTGTGGATGGTGTTCCCGTAAGTCTGGATACACCATTACAAGCAGTAGCAATTCGAGTCCCATAAAACTAACGATATGCAGCCTATACCTGCCATCAAGCTATACTGTCCAACCAAACGACTTGATAGAATTAATATATCAATTACCTGCTCCGATTCTGATGCTTGGCGATTTCAATGCACATCACTATTCGTGGGGATCCTCAAAATGCAGCCCAAGGGGTATCCGCGTGGAGAGGATTCGATCCGATTTAGATTTGTTTTTACTTAATGACGGATCGTTAACGCACTTAACAGCTTCGACAGTCGTATACTTGTCATTCTGTAGTCCTTCGCTAGCTACAAGATTTGAGTAGACAGTGATGTCAGATTTGTATGGCAGCGACCATGCCCCTATAAAAATTTCCTTCAACGACTCTTCTTTTCTGAACAACCGAACACCTCGATGGATAATAAACAAAGCCTCATGGAATGATTTTACAAATCAATTTGCATCGCCAGAAAATAATCAACATATTTCTATAAATGAAACAGTTGATATGTTTACAGATTCCATTATTTCAGCAGCAGAAAATAATATACCAAAAACTTCAACACGACCAAAACGTCCACCAGTCCCTTGGTGGAACGACAAATGTTAAGAAGCTCTGCGCTTACGAAGAAAAGCATTAAGGACCTTTAATCGAATACCGACAGGAGAAAATCTGGAAAATTATAAAAATCTTGCGTGCCAAAGCTCGCAGAATATTCAGGCAGAGCAGGGAGGATTCTTGGACCCATTATATCGGTACGATAACCAGAACGACTCCCACGTGAACGGTGTGAAATAAGTTACGTTCTGTGTGTGGCAGTGTTTCCTCTGCTCCTTTGGTTGGACTGAAGCAGCAGGATGGGATATTGACTACAGACAGTCATCAAATTGTAAGCATTTTGGGCTCATCCTTTTCTAGGTTCTCTTCAACAGCTGGGTATAATGATGCTTTTCGTACGTATAAAACCGCTCAAGAGGCCATGCTATTCACTATCGTCAAATCGCAGGATTCTCCGTTAAATAACCCATTTACAATGGATGAATTAGAATCTGCGTTATTGTCGGCTACGGATTCAGCTCCTGGACCCGATAATATCGTATATTCTATAATTAAAAACATTCCAGAGTCGGGTAGAACAGCTCTTCTCCAAATATACAATCGCATATGGGATGAGCATATCTTTCCTGATTCTTGGTTGGAGGCCGTAGTAATTCCTTTATTAAAACCAGGTAAAGACAAAACTGATCCAAGTAGTTACCGTCCTAACTCTCTCACCAGCGTTCTATGTAAACTGGTGGAGAAGATGGTCAATCGGCGGCTTGTATGGTACCTTTAAAGTAACCAACTGATCTGTAAAGAACAGTGTGGTTTCCGACAGGGAAGATCATCTATCGATCAGCTGGTTTTGTTAGAGTCGGCTATTCCAAATGCCTTTCTTATCGGCAGACACTTGTTGCGGTGTTTATCGATCTGGAAAAGGCATACGGTACGGCTTGGAGAAGAGGAATTCTAAATACATTACAATCTTGGGGTATTCATGGGAGAATCCTAGCACTTATTTAAAAATTCCTGTCTAATCGATATTTTAGCGTGCGTCTTGGATCTGCCTTATCAGATCTATTTTATTTAGAGAATGGTGTCCCTCAAGGCAGCGTACTTAGCATGACATTATTTGCAGTTGCTATTAATAGCATCACTGCTAATGTCCGATTACCTGTCCTCTGTTCTCTTTTTGTTGATGATTTTGCCATTTAAGTGGCCAACCAGAAACACGGCAACCGCAGAAAGAACGCTGCAATTAACGATCAACAAATTACAAACATGGTCCAATCAGACAGGATTTAAGTTTTCCGCTGCTAAAACTAAATGCATTGCTTTTACTCGTCACAGACAACATTTTAGTCCCACTTTATACCTAAACGGAACTCAACTTCACTCCGATAACACTGTCACATTTCTAGGTCTTATATTCGACCATAGACTCTCTTGGAACCCGCATGTGACAAATTTAAAATCACGCTGCATCAAGATCTTAGATATGTTACGGGTTTTAAGCGGTTCTCATTGGGGAGCCGATAGAACCTGCATGCTGCGTTTTTACCGAGCTCTTATTCGATCACGAATTGACTATGGGTCCATAGTCTATTCGTCAGCTACAGCTAGGTTATCGGTTCTTAAAAAGATTGATTCCGTTCATAACACTGCTCTCCGTCTAGCATCCGGAGCTTTTCGTTCTAGTCCCATTAGTAGTCTGCTTGTTGAAACGGGAGAGCCATAGCTCACGCGACGAAGACAACAGGTCCAATTGTCATATATGTGTAATATGCGCTCCAAACCTTTGCACCCTTCATATGATATTATATTTAACAATCCATTATTTGCACAGTACGAATTTCGTAAACAATTTACTGCTCCCTATGGGATCAGAACTATCCGTGTCCTCGATAATCTTGCTGTAGAACCTCCTATATATGAAAATACACCATGTTTTGTCGCTCCATGGTTAATTAGAAAGCCTCATGTTGATCTATCACTGTCTAGATATCTAAAAAAAACTACACCCGATGTTGTTTACTGTCAGGAATGTATTTACATATGTAAACTCTACCCATCGAGTCATATTATATTCACTGATGGTTCTAAACTGGACAATGGAGTCGGATGTGCATTTGTTCTGTTAGGAAACAGCTTCACTTATGGGTTACCATCTTGCTTCTGTATATACAGCAGAACGTTTTGCAATACTCATGGCACTCAATATTGTACTAGCAACACCGGTGCACCTTCTTATATGTTCAGATTCAAGAAGTGCACTTGAGTCCATTCAAGATATGTACTCTCCCAACCCTTTGGTCAAAGATATTCTGTGCTCATGCACAGACTTTGGCTACGGGGCATGGGAGTGTCGTTTTGCTGGGTTCCGGTTCATGCCGGTATACAGGGAAACACTAAAGCAGACCTAGCTGCTAAGGAAGCCACTTCCTTACAGCCTAGCGTAAATAGAGTAATGTCGTCCGACTGTATGTTCCTTTAAAACAAGCTCTGTTTAGGCAGTGGGAAGAAGAGTGGGTAGCAGTACAAGGAAATAAACTGCGCCAAATTAAAGATACCGTTCGGCCATGGATATCCTCAAACCGTCAAAGCCGTCGAGAGGAAGTGGTGGTTTCTCGTCTACACATTGGCCATTCCGGGTGCGTAGGAGGATCCGCCGCTTTGTCCTTACTGCTTAAACCTCCTTTCAATTAAACATCTCCTTTTAGATTGTGAAAAGCTGAAACATGTTCGGAAGAGGTTTTGCCTACCAAATTGCATTCGGAGGATGCTGGGTGATGACTCCCAAACCAGTAATATGGTGTTAGCATTCCTCCATCGATTGAATGTAATTGGAAACATTTGAAAAAACAACATTTACGTAACTTAAATACCATGTTTAGATTTATTACTTGTTATTTTAATTAGAGTTTTATTCATTGTTATGTAACAGGGTCCTTTACAGCCCTGTGACAAGTTGTTATTGTGTAATTATTGTTGTTATCGTTGTTATTTTATCGTGTATTGTCTGTAGTGTGTGTAAATTAAAAGTTTAATTTTATACTTGTGTGTGATCGTATGAGAATTATGCGAATGCTCTTCGTTATCCAGGCGATAATAACCACCTAGGTTTTTCGCCTTAAAAAAAAATCAGTTGTTATTGGAAATAAGAGCAAACAGCTGTTTTGTCGGTTATTTTATTCAATTGATTGCTATGGTAATAAATGTAAATGCATGTGTTGGTTCGTCGGTCTACTGTTGCGAGCACGGATAAGGCGGGTGAGAATTTTTGCGCTGTTGTCAGATCGTGCAAACTAAGAAACTTAGTCTCTTACCAGACCAAATAGTTTTGTCCGGTGGTGCTCGGACTAGGCAACACTCAGATTCCTGATCGCTCCTCGCTTTGCCAGTCCCATATCTGACAACAGCGCAAAAATTCTAACCTGCTTTATTCCGTGCTCGTGGCAGTAGGCCTAAACTACGAACTTTTTCCGACTAAATTTACAAATATTAAAATAAAAAACGTTTTTATAAAAACGAATTATAGCCTGTTTTACTCAGGTATAGTGTAGCTTTTTATTATAAAACTATTTTTTCAATCGGTTCAGTAGTTCCAGAGATTACCCTCTACATACAAACAAACAAATTTTACCTCTTTACAATATCAGTAGGGCTATAGACAAGATACCAATGGAGGCCCATTTAAAAGAGACATCCTGTATAAGCTGTCTGGTGCTTAACAGTCTCGAAACTGAGACCAACTGTCAGTTTATAATTAATAATATAACTTTATTGTTTCAGAAGGTGTATAAAATTGACCGTATCGATTTACAACCTCCGCCTAACATCCCCACAATTGTCCTGGCAGGAGCAGCCGGGGAGTACAAGACCATAGTTGAACTTTATACAAAGGACAATGAGCTAATCTTATGCTTTAATGCCTATAACGACTTTCATGCAGTAGATTAAACCGCTGGATTGAATACTATGTATCCTAAACATTTTAAACAATGTACACGGTAGATCACATATTAAGAATTAAAAAACACATTTAATTAATTGCGTAGTTATTTTGAACCTGTCTTTATAAGTTTCCGTCGTCGATTAGTTCAAACTCTTCTACGTCCTAAAGTGGTCAGGCCTAAAGAGTTAAATTAATAATCTAGAGCTCACACGAGCACTGCGCATGCTCTATGTATGTTTCAAATATGTTTGTAAAGTAACAAAAGTCAAATTGTTATTCACATAACTGTAATTATTTGTATTCAAATTCTTAATTCTTACCTTGACGCTGAGGAAAATATTGGGAAAGGGCAAAGAAGAAGCTTATGGAATTAATGATAAATAATTTGTTAAACAATTCAACTATTAAATGGTGGAATAATTTGGTAAACAATTCAACAATAAACGGTAGAATAATTTCGTAAACAATTTAACTATTAAACGGCAGAATAATTTGGTAAACAATTCAACTATTAAACGACAGAATAATTTGGTAAACAATTCAAAAATAAACGGTAGAATAATTTGGTAAACAATGTAACTATTAAACGGTAGAATAATTTAACAAATCAAGACAAATGATAATTAATTTTGAAAGAAATGGAAAAACGCTAAGTATTTCGCTTGAAATGTCTTTTTAAATATTTTCTCGTACAGGGAATGCAAAGGGATTAACAGTTCATACAGCCACGAATGAGATCACAATGCTTTCATTTAATTGTTCAAAGCTTTATGTTTGGAAACATCATGGCGTGTATGAAGAATATGGAGCCATGACCAGCTGCAAAAATACATTCAAATATTCACTGCTATAGCAACCAACTGCATTCAATAACAGATAAAACAGTTGATTCGGATAACCATTAAGGTTATGCCTAGTTTATTTTATTTTAGCTGGCTTATCGGCCACATAGAAATAAATATTTGTTTCACTTTATGGCACAGTATCTTTCGAATGATAAAAGTTTGATTCATCTCCTTTTATAATAAACTAAGGGAAACCCCTGCGTGCTCCGCATGCCAACCACTTTGGAACCTTCTAATCATGTTATGTTTTCTTTATAATAAAAGTGTAGGATTATTAAATAACCCCAAATATAAGATGGTAAATAATATTAAATGTTCAAATCAAATTAATTCGTATATTTCATAACAGCAGCTATAATACAGGTTAAAAGAACCAGCAAGGCTCAGGTCTACACTTTAATAAACCCTAACCTAAAAGTTAGAAATACAAATAATTGCTTCATAGTTTGAAATCATCTGATAATAGAAATATTGGAGCAAACAGCTGTTTTTTCTGTTATTTTATTCAATTGGTTGATATGGTAATAAATGTAAATGCATGTGTTGGTTCATTAGTCTAGGCTAAACCTAAGATTTTTTTGCAACTAAATGTACAAATATTAGTATACAAAAATGTTTTAATTAAGGGGAGGTCCCACTGAAAATGGTCAAAAACTCCACACAAAAATTAAATTTTTTTTCTTTACTGAATTTTATTTAGATCTTCCTGTATTAAAAAATATAACAAGTTGATGAAAATATATATAATTCTTGGAGATAACATTTTTTAAAGTTGAACATGCACATGATTAGCCTTGCATAATCACTGATTATAGTACAAACTCTTATGCTGTGACATTTCTTTATACTCAATGGTATATAATATAATACTAGTAGTACTTTTAATCAATAAAAATTAAAATGGTGAACTAGGACCATTTATTTTGCCTAAAATATAACAAATACAATTATTTTTAGAAAACGAGCGATTCCCGAAAGTAGAGGAAATTAAGAGTTAGTTTACTAAAAATGCTAAGGCTCAAAAAGTATTAGAGATACAGCAGTGAAATTTTGCGTGCTTGCTCTTTACACATACAGGCACAAAAATATGCATGGGCTTTCCATTATCTAAAGTAGTTTTTATTATTTTAAATTTTTATAAAAAATTAAAAAAATTTCAAGTTTAAAAATTTGTAGCGATAAAATCTGAAGAAATAATTTAAAATGAATGCATAACTTTGTTGTCAGTATTATACTCTTTCAAATTAAATGACACTTAAATAATGGTTTTACTACTTATAGTTACAAAGCCTTAGCGTTTCTTGTGAAACCCTGCAAATCTGCCCGAAGGGGGGGGGGGATAGTTTACAGGTGGTCAAAAAATGGATATTTTGTTTCAAGTAGACTAATTAGAGATAGTAAAAATTTAAATAGCTCAAAATGATATAAAGTTAAGGATTTAGAATTTTCAGTGGGACCTCCCCTTAAAACGAATGATAGCCTATGTTACTCAGGTATAGTGTAGCTTTTTATTAGTAAAACTATTTTTTCAATCGGTTCATTAGTTCCAGAGATTAACCCCTACATACAAAGAGACAAACACTCAAACTTTACCTCTTTATAATATTAGTATGGATACGAAAAAAGTACTTTAATTTCCGGTGTTCAGATATTAATATAACGATACCAAACAAAGCATTATTTTTCCTTTCCTTTCATCCAATTGTAACATCATGTGTACCTCAGTGTCCTTTTTAAAATATATTTCATTATAAACCTCTTAACCAGCATAACTATGCAGAATTTCTTTATTTCTTGCCTCGTTTTTAAAACCAGATTCTTAATTTCGCGTATATCCACATTCATAATTTTTCCTGGAAAGTAAAATATTATTTACAAACTGTATAGTACACTCCCGTCTATTTATGATACATCAATCCGAAGGGTTCGGCTTCAAGGTGTGAGTAATACTGAGATTAAATGTAGTTTTAAAGAATTATTGGGCTTACAAATAAAAGCGAGTGTACTTACGTACGTACGTGAGTAACATTATAATATAATAGCTGATTTCACCCATCATCTGAAATACTAAAACAAACCTAGCAAAGATTATTTTTTGGGGTTATGTTTACTACTTCAATCAATCAAGTCTTGTGAAGTTGATTTTCTTAAAACATGAGATAAATAACTAATGTAATACCTTAAGATTTGCTTTAAGGTTATAAAATTAATATAAATACAACCTTTTACAATCAATTTATTTTTTTGTACAAATTTAAAGAAAAGATACCTATTTGTTTAACTTCAGAAACATTCATGCATCTAAACAGCTGATTTCACCTATCATCTGTAATACACAAACCCAGTGTAGATTATAGTTTTGGTTATAATCACTACATTTGTTATTATTATTTCCGCTAAGATGCTTGAAACATTTGTCTTCTTGCTTATCCGCCTTTCTTAGCTTTGTCTTTCTTTCGCTTGACGCGTTTCTGGTAGACCCCATCTTCAGAAGCTTTGTTTGCTACTATCTGTACTCTTCCATTGTCTGCTATTTATATTTGTTCTCCTCCCCCAACCCCCTTTCAACCTGTTTACTGCTTTTTCTCTAATTGTTTGTAAACAACTATTGTTTGTAAACAAGTAAACAACTATTCATTTCAGATCATCGACCCACGTCCTATATTTCTAGAAATTTCTTTTATTATTATTATTATTTTTTTTTATCCTATTTTAATTTTATATTTTCAAACATAATGTTGGATTGTGTGTTAATTTGCTCATTTATTATTTGTTGGTCTTTTAATTTTAATTTAATTTAAGCGAAAGAAAGACAAAGCTAAGAAAGACGGATAAGCAAGAAGACAAATGTTTTGGGTTATGTTTACAACTTCAACCGTTATAATTTCTTGTAAAGTTTTTTTTTTTAAATATGAGTTATAGAACTAATGTATGCTGTAATATACGTTATAATATTTGCTTCGAAGTTATAAACTGTATATAAATACAACTTTTTATCATCAATATATTTGTTTATACAAATATAAAGAAGAGATATATTCGCTTAACTTCGGAAACATGTGCACATATTCGTATAACATATAAACATATTCGATTATTAATTAATTTACTATAAGATTAATAACTTCTAAATCATTTGATATATAAATATGAAATAAAAAGCAATTAAAAGGTAGTACTTTTATCTTTCTTTAAAATAATATTGACTATGTAAATAAAAATGTTTAACAAGTAGGCCTACAGTTTTATAATCTTTAATCTTTATTATTACACATTTACCGAGTTAAAAATCCCCGTCAGCAAAGTTATGTAGGCCTAGATAAGTATTCCTTAATGTTGTTTTTTTATTTTCAAGGGGGCTTACTAGTAATTATTTTAATAAACGGTATCAGTTAACTGACACAAACTTTCTCCCAACTTACTGTAGTCAAAATAATATTGTTTTTAATCATTTTATTTACTACTTTTTAGAACAAAACAAAAAAATAATATATTCTAACTATGTCAATCGTATAAAAAAATTATTGTCCTAGGCGGGATTCGATCGCACGACCTTTGAATTACTGGCCGTGATCGCTAGCATGGTGCTACCCCGTGCGGCCGCCGCCGCGATGCTAGATTGACAACATAAACTTGTTTATTTTTAAACATTTCCCCATAATTATAAAACGCCGAAGTTTTGATAAAAGCGGGTGGTGTCATTTTGTTTGGCATCTTAAGCACTATAAATACTGAAAATTTGATCAAAATCGTTAGAGCCGTTTTTGAGAAATTTGCATTTTTGTCGTTTTTTATGGGTTTTTAGGGGTAAATTACCCTTAAAAATCAAAAATTCCAAAAAATGAAAAAAAACGCCTGGAGATATTAGGGTTTAGTACCTACATTCCAAATTTCATGAAAATCGGACCAATAGTGTCCTCTCTGGTCGTGTATAAATACAGAGAAACTGACAGACACCACTCTAAAAACACTTTTTTGGGTTCAGGGAGCACCAAAAAAAAAAATTCCACTAAAAATATTTTTGGGTTCAGGGAGCACCAACACAGATAATTGCACTAAACAATTTTTTGGGGTTCTGGGAGCACCAAAACAGATAATTCAACTGAAAATTCAAATTCGAACATTTTTACGAAAACAATTCTTTCTCCATATAGCCTACTACGTATAGGGTGGAGAAAGTAAAAAGTGATATCATCTATCAATTTACAATGAATAAATCATCTTATAGAATTATGTTCACTTGTTTATACAGTAAACAGATGTTTAAGGAAATGATCTCGATAACAGCTTTTATACACATACTTGAAAACAATAATGTACAGCAGACAAAACAGCTGAGCAACACAATTCTAGATGTGGACTATACTGAACCACATACGTTATACTCATTTACATCCATTATGAAAGCAACCAACCTATAAAATTTAGAATTAGTTTACTATTCACAACCAACAGCGTTTTAAGGTTAGGTTAAGAAAATAAAAACAAACACAAAGGAAAAAATCAATGGAAAATGCTTACTGTATTATAATTTATTGTTGATACGTATTATAAATAAAACAGCTGGTTTGGATAAAAAGCTTAACACAAATATTTAGGTTAGCCTAAGCTTATTTTGAATCAAAACACATTT
>JAGFPH010017805.1:0-17139 GCA_018207615.1 Philaenus spumarius | reverse complement strand
TAGGTAATCTTACAAAACAATATGTGTATAATATGAATATCACAGGCCTATTTTAATTTAATTTTTAGTTTCTTATAGGACTACTTTACACAAATATCTTCAAAAAAAAATTATCTACAAGATATAATACGTTTGAGGGTTTATACCCATTTCTCAAAGTTAATGTACCCGACAGGAAACATTTTTTTTTTTTTAGACCGGATTTTGCGTTTTGGGTCAAATATTGTAACAATCACTGCAGTTACAGCACTGGGACCTATTCTATTAATTTTATATGCTCATTTTACGTAAATTAAATTCAATTTTACACCTTAATTAACGCCCTACATATTTCAATAGGGATTCGTTTCTGTGAGAAATCTGAAACACGGGTGAAATCTTTCGCTAGCTGTAACTCTCTAACGAAGCATTTCCAGACCTATGAATAAATTAATTTTTCGTTATTTTTGCTAGTGGAATCAGGTCAGAAAGTGTTATGCAAATAACTTATTATTTTAGCTCAAAATAACTTTAAAATATTTTGTTTCTAGATTAATTCTTGGTATTGTTGACAACTACCAAAAAATACATTTTCCTTTTTTTTGCCAATATCTCTGCTGTCCTTTAAGCTACAGATAAAATTTAAAAAGCATTGAGTTTGTCATTAAATGTCTCTTGTAATTTTTTTGTAAAGTTAGCGGTTTTTGAGATATTTGACATTAAAAATTCTAAACGGTCGCTATTTTTAAAATATTTTAAATAATGTTCTAATTTTACGTACAGTAATAAAGGGTTACGCAACAAATATGTGTACAAAGTTTGAGCTCAATATCTTTTCTACTTCTAAAAATATTAAGTATTTTGTAAAAAACACATACAGACAGACAGACCGAAAACGGAATGAGATAGGACATTTGTTGTATTACATTTTTTGTTTCTTTTAACATGCTGAATAACGTGATAAAGTTTGTTCATATGGTTGCAAGACACTCTGTATAATAAAATGTGTTCTTGTCTGTGCCTTATAATTCGAGAACAATTTACCAGAACTGCTTGCATTTTATAGCAACTAGGTACCACATCTGGGATTTTTAATACTGCAGAAGGTTTAACAATTAATAGGTAATCTTACAAAACAATTTGTGTATACTATACCGGGTGAGTTTTTAATGTCCCCCCCCCCCTAATATTTTCCGCATTTCTTAAGATATCGACTCAAAACCACCGCCGAACATCATTGATTAGTTTATACTTTCTTTTTATGAGGTTCACACTTTTGGCCGCCATCTTGGATCCGCCATATTGGAATGAACTTTTATTTTTTAAATGTAAAGGTAAGGTTGTGACCCATCATTTCAAACTATTTTTTTCCGTAGAACACGATGCCGCAATCGGTTTTTAATTATCTGCTTTCGTTCTTGAGATATTAACAATTTTGTAAAACATTTAAATTTTCAAAAATCCCTTGTTTTATTCAATTTAAAAAAAAATATCGACCCTTTATCATCAGATATCACAGTTTGGTAGTAGCTTATAGATTTTTATTAAGTTATAAATGTTTACTGCCATCTTCAGTTTCGCAGAGAAAAGTTGTTAATACACTGAAATCAAACAAATTTACTAAAGATGGCAGTACAAATTTAAAACTTAATAAAAATCTATAAGCTACTACCAAACTGTGATATCTGATGATAAAGGGTCGATATTAAAAAAAAATTGAATAAAACAAGGGATTTTTGAAAATTTAATTTTTTTTTTACAAAATTGTTAATATCTCGAGAACGAAAGCAGATACTTAAAAACCGATTGCGGCATCGTGTTCTACGGAAAAAAATAGTTTGAAATGATGGGTCACAACCTTACCTTTACATTTAAAAAATAAAAGTTCATTCCAATATGGCGGATCCAAGATGGCGGCCAAAAATGTGAACCTCATCAAAAGAAAGTATAAACTAATCAATGATGTTCGGCGGTAGTTGGGAGTCGATATCTTAAGAAATGCTGAAAAAATTAGGGGGGGGGACATTTAAAACTCACCCTGTATATGTCACAAAACATTTATGTGGGCCTATATATAACTAACAATACCTTTTTTGTAGTGCACACTGAAGCGATATTTTAATCAAAATATAAGTTGTTAAATGTTACGAATGTTACTTAGAGTTTTTTTTTTTTTTTTTAATTTAGAATATGCATTGCCTTATTTAAAATATTAAATATACAAACTTTGTTTTAAGTACAGATTAATGGCTAAAATTTTAGACTAAAATTTAATTTCATGTTAAGTAAAGAATCTATAAAAAATGCATAGTTTTCCTGAATTATGAATTGAATGTAAAGTCAACGTATCATCGCACAATATGTACCAAGTATTATAAAATGATTAGTTTTTATAATTATACTAAGAAAAATAGCAACACAAACATGAAAACATAAATCTGATATTAACCTCAACTGATTTGTATTGCACAGCCCGCTGGACAAACAACGTTATCTTTAATCATATTTGGCTCAAAACGCAATGAACAGTACGGAAAACTTTGTTATAAAGGGGCCGTTTCAATTCAAAAGTAAACGAACCGAGTTAAATTATTCCGTAGAGTTTAATGAGATGAAATAAATTTTGATAATTCAATGCGTTAGACTGTATTGTAAACGATCGATAAATCTTTTATTTGTAGACGTGTTTATAATAATATAAATATACTAGCTGACCCGTACGGTGTTGCCCGTGGTGGTTGGTATTTTCAAACTTTTTAAAGAAATTGTATTCTTTTTATTTGTTCTGTCAGTGAGTTGTATTTGGCTTATATATAGATATAGATCTTAAATAATAAAAGCACTATTGTCATAATAATAAAAGATCTGAAATTATGATATTAGTAACTTTGATCCCCCCAAACCCCTCCTAAAACTTCGAAATTTTTCATACCTTTTCTTAGTGAGCACCTATGGCCCAAAGGAAGCTACATACCAAATTTCCTTTCAATCCGTTCGGTAGTTTTTGAGAAATCGTGATGAGTGAGTGAGTGAGTGAGTGGTATTTCACTGTTATAATATATAGATAGTCTTTGGTATATAATTACAAATTATAACACTTTAAAAAGTAAAAGTTACGTTTTACCAAATAAAAGTACAGTTTCAATGTGTTTTAAAATCAAACAAGTTTTGCCATATAAGCATGACATGTTTTACTTGATTGATCTTAAAAGAATTAACTCGAAAACTAAAATTGAAAACTAAATTATACATTTATTATTATATAATTCAATTTCACAAATAATTTTAACTAAAACAACATATACAAAGAAAATATTAACCAGGTTTAAATAAGTGTATACTATAGAAAAGCATTTTCGTTTAACTCTTTTAGGTTCTCACTAAAGTAAAGATAAATATTGGCATTATATAATATATTTGTTTTCACTAAATTTGTAAATATTTTATTTTACCAAAACCCACATATTATTATATGTTTAGTTGCATAAGTAATCATATAAATTATTTGCAATTATAAATAAATATACACTTATGTAATGTTTGAAGTAGTTGTTAAAAACATTACAATGTGTGTACATACGAAATATTAAGTTTGAAGCGCGGATGTTATACAAGGCCTGACTAATGCAGAGCTGCACTACGAATGATTGGATTTCAAGGAAAATTACATCATATATGTATGACAACGTAAATGTAATCTAACAGGCATAGTACTGTGCAATGGATAATCCTTTTTACAAAGTGGAGTAATCATTAGTTTTAAAACGGTTTAGCTGATATCACAAATGATTAAATTACTTCATTTTTTTATATCATTTAATGTGTAGTATAATACAAAATACCATTAAAATATTGGTAATTACATAGTAGCAATGATAATCATTACTAAAGTGTTGTTAGTAAATATGTAAATGTTGTGAGACAGCAATGTTGCACAAAGCGCAACATTAGATTTTAATAGATGCCTGTTATTGGTTCAAAATTTACGAATTATAACTTATGAAATTTGTATTAAAATTACGATTTCTTTGAAATTATGATGGAAGTAGTTTTGAAAAAATTATAGTAAATGGCTTACAACAATACTTAGTCAAAATACAATTTAGTTTTCAATTACACTACATTATTTCTACACACAATACGCATTTATGCACTTAAAATGTATTATTAAGTGACATTATTAACACCTAATGTACCCAAACATTTATTTTTATTACTATTTTCATGGATGTTTCTTAATATTAAAAAAAGAGAATTAACAGTTTTAGATCAACTAGTATTTATATAGGGCCTAATGAAGCATATCTTCTTGAATGGATATTCAAAGAAGTAGGCTCTAAGCATTAGGGCTAATGTAAAGGTCTTAACTGCAATTTTCAAAATCATAATATTTTTTTAAGATAAAATCTGAAAATATCGCTAGTACAGTTGACATGAAACAATAAGAAGTGAGAACTAATTAGTATTATTTACATTTCATGTGTACTGTTACATTGACAGTTAGGCACTTATGCATTCTGTATTATCTCACAACTATTATTTTTATGATATCAAAATTAATACATCAATACTTTTTAGATGCTTCGAAAACAAATATAATAGCTCCAAAATAATGGTCTAACTATCTCGGTGTGGTTTGTTCTCCAAAGAAGCATAGCGAATAAGATATTTATCTATATATATATAAAAGCGAAATACCACTCACTCACTCATCAAGATTTCTCAAAAACTACCGAACGGATTGAAATTAAATTTGGTATGTAGCTTCCTCAAGGGGCTTTAGGTGCTCACTAAGAAAAGGTTTGAAAAAATTATAAATTTTAGGGGGGGGGGGGATCAAATGTATTAAAAAATTATTTCTTCCAAACTACCGAACGGATTGGAATAAAATTTGGTATGTAGCTTCCTCTAGGGCCATAAGTGTTAACTAAAAAAGGGTTTTAAAAAATTGGAAATTTTAGGGGGGTTTGGGGGGTAAAAATTACTAAATCACGATTTCTCCAAAATTACCGAACAGATTGGAATGAAATCTGTACGCGAAATTTAGTACGCGAGGTCATTCTTTGTTGCATGTGAGGAGACCGAGGGCCTCTAGAAAAGTTTTTCGAAATTCTCTTTTGGCGGTAGTACCGAAGGCATATAATTGCCTACCAAAGGAAATTAGGACCTGTGCAACATTGAAAATATTTTTACATAAATCCAAAGATTGGTTATTTAAAACAAGTAACATAGATAGTATAACCAATATTCTGAAATGATTATCTTTCGCTTTTGAGGATTTTCTGGGGGTATCTAGGAGCAGACTTGGATGTACATAGTGTTTTTATAAGATATTTATGTTGTTTAGTTCTTAATTTTTTAGTTTAATAGTTTTAGTTGTGTTTTGTTTTACTTAATGTTTGCGCAGAGCAGGCATCATAGTAATGCCGCACGAAAGTAAAATATAAATATTTCTGTGGACTGTAATATTAATTCTATAAGTTTTGTATTCTTTTTTCTCAGTCACCGCTACTGGATTTAGGTGACTGGATAATCCTTGTAAATTTATTAAAAAAATATCATGTACATATGTGGATAAAATAAATAAATAAATAAAAAAATAAATAAATAAAAAATAAATAAAAAAAATAAAAATTTGGTATGTAGCTTCCTTTAGGATCATAGGTGCTCACTAAGAAAGGGTTAAAAAAAATTCGAAATTTTAGGGGGGGGGGGGATCAAAGTTATTAAATCACGATTTCTTCAAAACTACCGAACGGATTGGAATGAAATTTGGTAAGTAGCTTCCTCTAGGGCCATAGGTGCTCACTAAGAGAGGGTATGAAAAATTTCAAAATTTTAGGAGGGGTTTGGGGGGTTCAAAGTTCCTAAAATCATAATTTCAGATCTTTTATTATTATGACAATAGTGCTTTTATTATTTAAGATCTATATATATAAAAGACAAATACCACTCACTGACTGAACACTTAAAAATAATACAATTACGTTAAAAAGACTGAAAATACCAACCACCACGGGCAACGCCGTACGGGTCAGCTAGTTATTCTTATATTTTAAATCAGACTTATATATTAGTTTTATATTATTCAACTCGATATTAAGACACAGCGGTTAAATAAGCTGAACCCCTAACAATAAACGTTAACAATTAAGGGATTGATACGAGGTAACAAAGGGTAAACCACAAGGGCTTGGTATCCGAACGGTCAAAGGGAACGGGTAACTTTCGGTTTTCAGTGATTCACGTTAGAACAAAGTTGGTAGCTTTGCTTTTCTTTGTTAAATAACGTTGTTACCCTACAGTGTAATTGAATTACATTCAAAGCGTATATTCTACCTGGAACGAATCAAGTTCCAATGTAAGTACTAGATTTGTGAATGTTTAGGTCAGTTACATTATGCATTTATAAGGTTAGTTTTTGTCTTAGGAATGTTATATTTAATAAACAAGACAACAAATAAATGAATCGATTTAATAATTAAAACTTAATTGATCAATTCAATGCAGGACATAGTATTTTTATTTCGAAATGCACAAAGGTTGTAGATTGTTTTAAAGACTGAAATCGGCTTAGTATCTGAAAATTTACGAGCATTATGATACATAAATAAATACAGTTATTCACAGCCATAGAAGAACCGTTTTGATGAGTTTAAAATTGTTGTCCACCATTGAGGATCTGCCACCTTGCAACGAATTTTAATTTAATTTTTAAAAGTTAATCGTGTAATACATGATTGTAATGTGTAAAACTTTATGAAAAAAAAACTATGGTCAAAACCGTGTTTGAATATATTAATCCCTTTTAATTTTATCGTCAGTCAAATGAGCAAAAACGCAAAATCGTAGCTGAACATAATCAAAGAGAAAACTAATCGCATACTACTATAATTCTTTTACAACTATGTTAATATGATTAGAGCAATGAATGTATTATCTTATAAAAAATATGCAACCTCAGATAAAAAACGAAGTTTGCGAGAAAACAACACATATAAAATTTTGTAATAATTTACTTGTAAAATTTTTTAATTAAATTCAAACCCGTTACTAACGAAAATATAATGACAAAAAAATTACTTATTAGCGAATTTCCATAGGAAAAATGAGCTATTGCAGTGGCCTTTATGGTAAGACCCAAGGTCGCCAGTAACAAATGAGTACCGATCATGGTCCCCAGAACACGTTTTGGGGTGTCATTAAAAATCATATATATATGTAAATATGTGTTCGTACTCTAGCCGCCGCATTTTAAGTCCGATTTGGTTCAAATTTGGTACACATGTTGTTTGTCTACTGTACGTCGTTCGGACGAGTTGATTAGCAAAAAAAATCCAACAATCGGAAGCATGTTTCTTGACCGGAAGTAACTATTTTGTGAGATTTTTCCTACGACAATGAAATTGTTTTTGAGTTTTCCACAAAAATATAGGATGTTATTCTGCACATTTTGTTTTTTTACGCGACCTTATAGCTTGCTTGGTTCCCCAAAATCAATGAAAGCGTAAAATACCATAGAAGTACCCAATTTAAAGCCACGTGGTGGATTCTATAGTGTGGTTGGCGTGCGAAGCACGCAATGCATTGTGTATTAAAGATACTCCCAATATGCGGAATGGCGTACGAACAATTTTGCAATTATTCAGCACCGTCGTGAATAGACCTATTTCTCAAATTGTTGGTTGAAACCCTAAAACTTAATTTTGAAATTTGCTCAACTCACGTCAGAGTTCAGGTGCGTGGTCGAATTATTTCAAGTGAAATCACTTTTCAACTAAATAAGCTGTAAGTTACCAGTAACTACGAAATCTTCTACAATGAATGCTCTAATTGCTATCCACTTACTACTGTTTGACAGTGCGTCAATCTAACGTAATAGCATCTTCCTAGGTTATTATTTTAAGTTTGTAAATGTTTTCCGGTTTAGTTGTGTATACATTGATTTTGAGATAACCCCAAAAGCACTATTGCATTTGGTGATCAGACCGGCCATTCTATCATACTTTGCTGTTATTCTTGGTGCTGTTCGGCTTGTTTTGAATTATAACAAACTCTGTTGTTATTAGTATTGGAATCGGTTATTTAAATTTGAATTCATTATTTGGAATCTAGAACTAGCAAAGGATTTTATGCCATAAAATGTATAAAAACATTAACGCTACTTTAAATTAATTAAGTAATTTTGTTAAGAATTTGGCTTAACAGTATTTCATGTTTGATGTTTCTTTCAGTATTATTTTAAGTTACAAAGGCACGCCAAACCCCAATGGAACCTTCTAAAATCATTTTACAACCCTAATCTAAAAGCTAGAAATACAAAAATAATTGCTTCAAATTTTGAAATCAGCTGTTAATGGAAATATTGGAGCAAACAGCTATATTATAAGTTATTTTATTCAATTGGTTGCTATGGAAATAAATGTAAATACATGTGTTGGTTTATCTTTCCAAGCCTAACCTAAGATTTTGTCTGACTAAATTTACAAATATTGAAATAAAAAAAGGTTTTTATCAAAATGATATAGCCTATGTTACTCAGGGATAGTTTAGCTTTTAATTAGTCAAACTATTTTTTCAATCGGTTCAGTAGTGTCAGAGATTACCCCCTACATACAAAAAAAACACAACAAACTTTACCTCTTTATAATATGTATATGGTAATAAATGTAAATACATGTGTTGGTTTATCATTTTAGGCCTAAACTAAGATTTTGTTCCGACTAAATTTACAAATATTGAAATAAAAAAAGGTTTTTATAAAAATGAATTATAGCCTATGTTACTCAGGGATAGTGTAGCTTTTAATTTGTGAAACGATTTTTTCGATCGGTTCAGTAGTTCCAGAGATTACCTCCTGCATACAAACAAACAAACAAAAAAACAAACTTTACTTTTTTATAATATTAGTATAGACAAGTGAAACATTTTTCCAAACAAGTATCTGTTGAAAAAGTGTAGCTAAATAATCAAGACATTTAATTAAATAACTGCATGTAACTTAACAAAGTAAATAGACACGTGTTTAAATTAATTGTAGGCATAATGTTTTTGTACATGTATAGTTGATTTTTCAAACAATTCTAAAAATTAAATTGTAAATTGTTAGGTCAAAACAGATTATCAAAATACTTTCTTGTTTATTCTGTTTCTGGCCTATATCCAGATAGAATCGAAGTGATACCAATGAATACAGAAAGTATTCTGTATTCATTGGTGATACTAACTCCTATCAATTGAACAAAGTACACCTGAATAGTGTACAACTTATTCTACAGATATGTTTAACCAGTACCAATGAATACAGAAGTATTCTGTGTTCATTGCCAGTACGGATGGATTAATTTTGTATTAACTACCATTAACAAAGCTACTAACCTAACTATAATAAGGAGGAATTAAAACCTATCGCTACCAATTCTTGATTTGTTAACTGGATTTTGCTAAGTGGAATGTGGTTTAAACTGTGTTTACTCTGATAGATCCCTTCGTTTATCCAAATACATTCAAGGATATTATTTTAAATTTTGTAGACAAAATAAAATAAATAAAATATTAATTTACTAACAAAATTAGGAAAAAAATCAGAATTTAATTAAGTCACAATATTTTCCAAGAATTTTCATTTTCGTAACTGTGTAATTTCCTTAGATCTAAGGTGCACATACATTTTATATAATATTAACATTACCGTTTTAGGTTAAGTGTAAGGAATACAAAAATACCATTATTTATAATACTTGAACGACGAAAAGCTTTTAGTTTAAGTAACAACCACTTAACAGTATAAGTCCTTGTATTACACGTTATTAAATATTCCTTTCTAGTTTCCTGGTACGTTAACCATTCAATCCAGTCCGTCAATATAGTTTACAAGGAATTATGCAAACCATAATGGATGTTTACAGTCCATTAGTTTGGGTTTCAGTGGCCGATCTTCTTTAATCCCAACCATTTGATACAAAAAATAGTTCCCAGAAACTGTTGATTTTCTGAAACTGTTAGTTAATAATGAAAACGTTATCGGACCTCGTTCGAAGTATACCTATTTCAATAATAATGTAAATCGTACGTTTTAAAATTGTTAATATATTATTGATATTTTAGTTGGTATTTGAGAGAGAAATAATTGTTTAACTAGAACAGATAAGTAACATCCGAAAAATGCCCTGATAAAAAGAAGTCCTGAATAAAACAGTGAAATACCCCACTACTCATTCAGTGGATTTACCATTTGTGGGCTAACCGACCACGGTTTGTTTACTCCTCAATTGAAACAACGAGGTTTGTTAACGAGGCTATCCGCAAGGTTCATTTGCTCTTTGTTCATATTTGTTCAGGAAGGAATTGTTTATATAGAATTTCACTTTCACTCACATACAAATAGAAAGATAATATTATTGTTTTGTATTTATTTATTTTTTAGTTAGTGACTATTTAATCCTCCTTTAAGTATAATTATTTAAAATGATTTAACCTTTTATAGGGCAGAGGGATAATAATTTCCCACCATGTTTCCAAGGAAACAAGTATTTCTATCTTTATAAACCAATGGGATACTATTTTCACACTTTCTGTACTAATACACAACATATAGGGCATTACTTGTTCTTCTGACTTCTGTATTTATTTCTCCTTGGCTAAATCGCCTGATAAATGCAAAAGTGTTAAGATATTATCCCACTGCCCACCACACGCATAGTTGTTTACCATTGTTCTGTAGCTACAAGTTCAACATCAAATTGGAAATAGAAGATTTATCCGTTTATAACTTTTGAAGTAAACATTAAAAAGTACAATTAATGTAGATTATTGTTGTTACACTTTGATTTTAAAAATAAAGGAAACGCTGTAGTTATAAATATTAAAAGTTTTTAGGTAAGGTTCCATCAATACTTTTGGGATTTTTTTGTAGTTGGAAAATAGTTAGTTATTTCTAACAACTATATACCATTATGCTCAGAATTTATTGGGCTATATGTACACATTTTTTGTTGGATGATATATATTTTGGCTGACGTAATATTTATACAAATCCTCCAACCGGTCCAGTTGGAACTACCTTTGTTGTTGTTTTGACAAAGGTTGGGGGTAAAATAATGTGTAGGGCCTACATGCAATACTTTGAAAAACAAACTACAGTATGTCAATAACGCTATTTGATATGATGTCAACTATTTATGTAAATATTTATATATAACATAGGTTTCCTTGTAATATTTCCCCCTGGTAAGTGTATGTGCTATATGTCGTTATAGGGCAGAGGGATAATAATTTCCCACCCGCCCTAAAACACAATAAGTAACAGGTAGTAAACAATTGTTTTTATGTTTCTAAATTCCATTTAAGTAAATAAAGCATAAATCTTTATAACGTAGGTTTCCTTGTAATATTTTGGTAATATTTCCCACTGGTATAGTTGCCTCAAAACGTAGAGAGACACCCCTCAGGTAGAACGGACAGTCCTAATCACCTATTAACAAACAATGCCTTTGTTAGAAGCGGTCACCAGGGGGACTGCCGGCATCGACTAATATTCCAAGAAATTTTGTGTTATACTATAATTTGCAAACAATTGATACATAAGTGTGTGTGCTATTTGCCGTTATAGGGCAGAGGGATGATAATTTCCCACCCTAAAACATAATAAGTAACAGGTAGTAAAACTTTTTTTAATTATTTTTATGTTTCTAAATTCCATTTGAGTAATTGTAAAACAATTAAAATTTTATGTCCCAGTCTTTTGACCTATAAGGGTTAATGATAAGTATTTTATTAACTTTTTTCGACCACTCAGTTTAAATTATTGTTTCCTACTTTCTAACGAACGACCTTTAATAAACTACATTTATATTGATTTAAAACACTCAAACTGTTTGATAGCTGCTGATGAATTCATCTTTGTTTCAAATGAAAATGATTTGATTTATATCAGTTAGACATATTTAATTCAATAAATAAAATATAATTGATAATAAAGTATATTATAGTATACAATAATCTATATATATATAATACAAAAGACAACTCACTCAATAATCACAAAATCTCAAAAACCATGGAACGGATTGGAATAAATTTGCTATGTAGCTTCCTCTAGGGCCCTCGGTGCTTGCTAAGCAAGGTTTTAAAAAAATTCGAAATTTTAGGGGGGTTTGGGTGGGTCAAAGTTACTAAAAATCCCCATAAGAAATACATAATTATTGTAACATATTTATTTATATATTTTTTTTATATTATTTATTTTAATATGTTGTAAGATATATTGTATACTGTTTTCCGGTAGTTTAAGAAGTTTTATGTAATCGGTGTAACATGTTTCATTTCGCAACATTGGGCCATCCCTAAGGACAGGGACAAGTACCGTTAGCCGCTTCTACCTGACTTTTTGAAACCAGTCCTTTGCGTGGTCACTTGTGATTGGTAGATCTACCTGAGTTAGGGAAAGGGGGGAGAATAGGTATGTTTAGTTTAATAGTTTCATTAGTTTTATTTTTAGCATTAGAATAGATTTAGAACCCTCCGATGATGGTAACTTGATTACCGAAATTTACATCAGTTAACTAGAATAACTAAATTAATAAATGTATTTCAGTTTACTTGTGTAGTTTTATTCACGGAACTTGTGGTTGGGGCTTCAGTGTTTCTAACATACTTTTTGTTAATATGCATTTAACTTTGATTTGTCTATCCGTGCAAAGCCAGATAGGGCCAGCTAGTAATAGGATAATTATTAGCAATTACAATTTTTTAAACTATTATTCATTACTTTTAATATTTATGAAATAATAAGAAAAATAAAATTTGACGGATTGTTATCACAAATATTTTTAAATAAAAATACCTGCCAATACACATTTATTTTAAATTTTAATATCTATTCGAGAAAATAAGACTAGCAAGACACACTATTATAAAATGTTATAAGTCTTTCTACAAATATACGCAAAATAGGATTATTATACTACTTCTCCCTTAAGCTATTCCAATATCATTCGATTGAACTCCATAGAACATTATTACATGTTGCTTTTTTGTCGGGATTATATTCCTTACCCGACTACCTATCTCTCACAATGGATTATATTGTTTGTTTTTATAACTTAGCTTTACAAGTTGACTTTAGAATTTTTGAATAAGTTTGTTGGATCCCAAAGAAATGAGAATTTACCTTTTGATGGTTTGAACTGGGTGTAGATTACAAAAAAATAACAGTTATCTTCATTTGAATAAATGCGTGATAAAAATGTACCTATTACAGTATACGTTATACACATAAATTGCAGATATTCATATCACATGCAAAATTAATTAATATATTGTACTAGCTGACCCGTACGGCGTTGCCCGTGGTGGTTGGTATTTTCAGTCTTTTTAACGTAATTGTATTGTTTTTAAGTGTTCAGTCAGTGAGTGGTATTTGGCTTTTATATATAGAGATCTTAAATAATAAAAGCACTACTGTATTGTCTTAATAATAAACGATCTGAAATTATGATTTTAGTAAATTTGATCCCCCCAAACCCCTTCTAAAATTTCGAAATTTTTCATACCCTTTCTTAGTGAGCACCTATTGCCCTTGAGGAAACTACATACCAAATTTCATTCCAATCCGTTCGGTAGTTTTAAAGAAATCGTGATTTAGTCATTTTTACCCCCAAACCCCCCTAAAATTTCCAATTTTTTAAACTCCTTTTTTAGTGAACACTTATGGCCCTAGAGGAAGCTGCATACCAAAATTCATTCCAATCCGTTTGGTAGTTTTGAAGAAGTCGTGATTTAATAAAATTTGATCCCCCCAAACCCCCCTAAAATTTCGAACTTTTTGAAACCCTTTCTTAGCGAGCGCCTATGGCCCTAGAAGAAGCTACATACCAAATTTCATTCCAATCTGTTCGGTAATTTTGGAGAAATCGTGATTTAGTAATTTTTATCCCCAAACCCCCTAAAATTTCCAATTTTTTAAAACCCTTTTTTAGTGAACACTTATGGCCCTAGAGAAATCTACATACCAAATTTCATTCCAATGCGTTCGGTAGTTTTGAAGAAGTCGTGATTTAATAAATTTGATCCCCTAAAACCCTCCCTAAAATTTCTAATTTTTTCAAACCCTTTCTTAGTAAGAACCTATGGCCCTAGAGGAAGCTAAATACCAAATTTCATTTCAATCCGTTCTGTAGTTTTGCAGAAATCGTTTTTTAATAACTTTGATCCCCCAAAACCCCCCCTAAAATTTCGAATTTTTTGAAACCCTTTCTTATTGAGCACCTATGGCCCTAGAGGAAGCTACATACCAAATTTCATTTCAATCCGTTCAATAGTTTTTGAGAAATCGTGATGAGTGTGAGAGTGGTATTTCGCTTTTAAATAGATTAATGTAATATAAAATAGTTTTAAATTTTAATTGTTATTTTTAAAGTAATAATAATTGTTTCGACCAACACTTCCCCAGCAAGGGTTAATTTAACTAAATTACAAGTGAAAAAACATGTAATAAGTCCAGGATTTAAGCCGGCGGTCTCATTCCGTCCTAATGCTCTGCCAACTGAGGTACTTTGATTACACCAGATATAAATCGATGTAATCTCGCTTGTAGGGTTTAGTGCACTTTTGTGAACTAAGACAACTAATTAACTCGCTTCAATTGAATCAGTCTTAATTTTATTTTAAGCCAAATGTCCTGACATTAATGCTGTGTTGGTAAGTTCAATTTTCAATTGCTGGAAACCCAATTCTTGGACCATGTTTTTGTCACTTGAAGTTTGTTTAGCAATGTGTGTTATTTTATAACTTTTGTTTAACAAATCACGATATCGGATGTTTAGGTGCTTTCATACATTGAAAAGTTATAAACTGTATCTTACTAGTAAAGTGAGTTTCCAAAAATTCTTTATCTTAAAATACTGGATAAAATAATTCATAAATTTACAAATTTATTATTTAAATTTTCCTTTACAAAAAACATTATGGTAGTAATAACATTAGTTAATTTTTAAAACTTCAATAATTTTCTCAGTTTTAAAATTGATGTTCGCGAAATGCCGATTTTTCAAATTCCTTGGAACTTTGAGCTTACAAATTTGGGTCAAAACTGCTTCTTTTAAAGTGAAACAGTATGAGCAGCTACTACTATCAATGTTAATGTTTGAAATGATCACTTTTTGAACACTTAGTCATAATTATAGAAACGTTAACTTCTGATAAATGACACTTTTGGTCGAAACAGTAAGGCGAAACACCACACAAAACATATTTGAAACTAGTATGTGGAAATAACTCTTCAATACTGGTGTGTGGAATTGTTGCAAAAAGTTATCATTCAATCATCATTTGTTGATAGTTGATACTTGAAGCTCCTCATATTTCTTTATTTTAAAAGAAGTTGTCAATAACCCACTCTAGCTTATTACTTACAAAAACAATTACTTTATGGTTTGTACGTGCTTTTGTTTTAGTCGCTTTTGACAACCACAGTATAGCATACATAACATCACTATGAGCACCTGCGTTCTTTTATTCTGCTGATTCAAAAGGTCATATCTTTTGTTATTTATTTTTCCGGTTCTAGTTCCTTTTCTAGAAATTTAGTTTTTCTTGATTAAACTCTTGTTCTTGATAGATTATGAAATGAAGCTCAAAAGTATGAAATATATTTCTTGAAAAGTTACAAACTCAATTAGATTAATTTATGATAGTAGAAATGATTCTATTAACAAAAGTTATTAAAACTGGCATTCGAGATTGAGGATTTGTAACTTTGGAAACCACATTAGTTTGTTTTGTTTTTTCTGTTGCTATAAAGAAGTATAATAACTTTTCAGCTACTTGTTTTGTCGCTTTGGAGTATAAAAAGTTGATTAATTTTCCATCTATATGCGATATAAAAGGCGAGATTTTGCAAAGTGACTGAAACAATGATTGTAAATATTTCAAAGTATTTACCTAGGACATCATTCCTAAGAGCAAACATCATCTTTAATACTCAGACAAACCACCCAATATAGATTATAGTTTGGGGTTATGTTTAGGTAGGCCTAGATAAGTAGGCCTTAATGTTGTTTGTAAATAGTTTATTTTTTAAATTGTGTATTTCTGATGATCAACTCCTATAAAAGCGAGTGTACTAGCGTACTTAAATTAGTAACATATAATATAACAGCTGATTTCACCCATCATCTGTAAACCCTGTGTAGATTATAGTTTGGAGTTATGTTTACAACTTCAATAATTATAATTTTTTGTGAAGTTGATTTTTTTTTTTTTTGGTGAGGTATAGAACTAATGAATGCAATAATTCAGAATAATAAAATATAATACAAAGTATAAAATACAAACTGTTATCAAACAAGCTCCAAAATAGAATATGCCAATAAAAATTACGAAATTTATCATTTCGTTTACCCTGAGTTGTTATTTGTATATTTAATGTACTTATATGTAATTCTGAAATTATCTTTCATGTGTAAAAAGAAATTAATGTTATTTTAAAAAAAATAATGTTTTAATTTAAATAAGTACAGATTTTGTTCGTGTGTTTGTGATGTTAGTCATCAACTCCTATAAAAGACAGACAGTGTACGTCCATACGTACGTACGTGAGTAAAATATAATATAACAGCTGATTTCACCCATCATCTGTAAACCCAGTGTAGATTATTATAGTTTGGGGTTATGTTTACAACTTCAATCATTATAATTTCTTGGGAAGTTGATTTTATTTAAATTTAAGTTATAGAACTAATGAATGCTATAATGTACGTTTTAATATTTGCTTTGAGGTTATAAACTATATATAAATACAACCTTTTATCATCAATATATTCGTTTATACAAATTTAAAGAAGAAATAGGCCTACCTATTCGTTTAACAGCTGATTTCACCCATCATCTGTAATACTTAAACAAACCCAGTGTAGATTATAGTTTGGGGTTATTTTTTAGGTAAGCCTTTATAAGTTATAGTAATAGTTTTTAATAACACATAGTTAAAATTGTTTAAGTTTTAGGAAAATATATTTTTTTTAAAAGTTGACGTCAATCTAGTCAAAACATAAAACAGTGAAATAAAATTATACGTATTTAATTTAAATTCAACAGTTTACATTTATTAACGTATTTTTATTTATAATTGATATTAACCTAAGCAATTAAACAAGAATT
>JAGFPH010017803.1:0-17143 GCA_018207615.1 Philaenus spumarius | reverse complement strand
ACAAAGAACAGGTACTTGTTTAGTAAGGGAAATAACACACAGGAAATAGAGTTATTTAGAAAAGGAAAAACACACAGTAAAGCGAGTTAATTAGGATGAAAAATAACACAAAGAAAAAGGAATTATTTAGGAAGAGAAATAACACACAGAAAAGGGAGTTATTAGGAAGAAAAATAACACACAGAAAAGGGGACTTATTTACTAAAAGAAATATCACACAGAAAAGGAAGCTAAATAACACCGAGTAAATTGAGTTAATGAAGACGAATAAAACCCGAAAAGGGAATTCTTTAAGAAGAAAAATAACACAAAGAAAAGCTAATAATATAGAATGGGAAATACCTCACTGAAAACTAAAATAGGAAGTGCTTTATCCCTAGAAAAAGGAGTAGCATACAGAAAACAGGAATAATTCTGGGAGAGGAATGTCACCCACAAAGGGGTATTTATTTTAGAAATCGAAATAGAGCATTTAACAATGAACTTATTTCTGAAGAGGAAAGACACAGGAAAAAGGTAAATTATTCAAAGAGAGAATACACGCCGACATGGAAATACTTCTAGATGGGAGAGAATACACAGAAAATGCCAACGCCAGTAGTAGAAGATTAAATTGCTCAAACTAAATTTATATTAGCAGAGGGTTATCAGTTTATTTTTTGAACTGTCATAAAATAACTAGTCAGCACATCATAAAATAAACAACGGCAATTTTTCTAAACTTATTTTACTTCTTTACCCGTTTCGTTCGGATTTACGCTCGTCTCTAATTTTTAAATAAAATTATTGTTTATTGACATTAAACTTTTTAATTTACATCCGATGATTTTCAAAAACTTAATGATTACAAAATGAAAAGATATTATAAATATTTACATAATTTGGTAAACGTTGTTCTAAATACAGCCTTTAGTCTGCTTTACACTCATTTAACTTAAAAGTAGTTTGTTTATGTTGCTACTTGAATGTGTAATCGTGTGTTAGCCTGTAGGCCTATGTACTTGCACTGAAGCTATACATCAAAGAGGCGACCTGTCGTCTACAGGTATTGGATTGCTCGTTTCACCCGGTGTATTCTACGTTGCCAAAATTACTATAATTGGTATATCGAGTATATAGTAGTACACTACACATTTCTCGTGCTTCTACTTCTCAAGGCTTTGCTGTACCTCCCCCATACACTCAAAAGTGATGACAAACTTTATAATTTGCTGTATTCATTTATTTTAAAAATAATAATTCAAAATGGTGTTAATTTGTTACCGGTGTTGAATAAAAATAAGATAAAGTAGATAGATGATAATTGAATAGTTTAATGCCTTTGGGTTCAACTTTACTGTATACCTTGGGTATGTTTTAAATAATGAAAATAAAATTTGTAAGAGAATTGATACTATAATTACTGGAAACAGAGCTTATTTTGAAACCCTTTAAGCTTCTAAAATATCAACTTTACTGTTGTCCAAAGCAATAACATTTAAATAATATCGTTTACAAGACCAGTAGTTACTTATGGTACGGAAACATGGTCTTTGTCGCAGGGTGATTGTCATGAGTTGAGAGTATATGAGTGGAAGATCGTTAGAAGACACAAGTTGATGGAGAGTAGGAGGTTTTTACCTTCTAGTAATGCTGAGACAGTAAATTTGTTGGAGACTAAAAATGTAATAAATTGCACAAAAATTGAGCAGGCTCAGATAGGTAGGCCATGTAGCTCGAACGAGTTAGAGAATGATCGCGTGCAAAGAGAATGTTGTGCATATGAATTTCGGTAGTAAGAGAAAAAAGTAAGACCTAGAAGAGAAGGAAATATTGAAGAGAGGGAGTTCGCAACCAGTGAAGAATGGCGCATGCGAGAGAGAAATTGAGGAAATGGCTCATAAGGCAAATGGGTAGCAAGACCTGTAGTCCCGGGGATCAAGTAATTTATTTTAACGAAAATATCAATCAAGGTTAATTTTGTAAAACATATCAATACGGTAATTTCCTTTTAAAAAGTAGGCCTAAATCTGAGAAATGCTAGTTACACATGAACGCCAAGAGTTTAGTTTTGTTAACCATTTCGAAAGTTGCACCAAAATGATATTAACAACATCAACAACAACGTGCAACTAACAATAATAAGAACATGTTTGAAACCAATATAATTATATAATAAACTAGCTGACCCGTACGGCGTTGCCCGTGGTGGTTGGTATTTTCAGTCTTTTTAACGTAATTGTATTCTTTTTAAGTGTTCAGTCAGTGAGTGGTATTTGGCTTTTATATATATATAGATCTTAAATAATAAAAGCACTATTGTCATAATAATAAAAGATCTGAAATTATGATTTTAGTAACTTTGGTCCCCTCGAAACCCTCCTTAAATTTCGAAATTTTTCATACCCTTTCTTAGTGAGCACCTATGGCATTAGAGGAAGCTACATACCAAATTTCATTCCAATCCGTTTGGTAGTTTTGAAGAAATCGTGATTTAATATCTTTGATCCCCCAAACCCCCCTAAAATTTCCAATTTTTTAAAACCCTTTTTTAGTGAACACTTATGGCCCTAGAGGAAGCTACATACCAAATTACATTCCAATCCGTTCGGTAGTTTTGAAGAAATCGTGATTTAATAACTTTGATCCCCCAAACCCCCCTAAAATTTTCAATTTTTTAAAACCCTCTTTTGTGAACACTTATGGCCTTAGAGGAAGCTACATACCAAATTTCATTTCAATCCGTTCGGTAGTTTTTGAGAAATCCTGATGAGTGAGTCAGTCAGTCAGTGAGTGAGTGAGTGGTATTTCGCTTTTATATATATAGATATATGCTTGGTTTGTAAATGCGTGCCACTTTAACTGAACAACTCCCCCTGAATCAAAATGGGGATTATAAGAAGTCCCCATCCATAAATAAGATTTGGAACTGCAGGGATAGGGTACGAAGTCTTATTATGTGAAGTCGGTGAAGCGTCTTTGAACCGAATGTCGAAGTGGCGGAGACTGCCCATAATGTTCCTGAATGTTCTAGAAGCTTCCAGAATGTTCGAGAATATTGTTGAATGTTCCAGACGGTTCTACACCATCGAAGGGACTTTCGAGAAAGTTCTACGGAGTTCTAGAAACCAGAAACGGGCTCCGAAGCTAGAGACCTAAAACTTAAGTAATTTTAAATTATACATTAGTGAGAAACAACAACTTTGCATTAATTTCTATTATATGCGTCTTAGGTTTCTAGACGATAAAATACGGATCAGATCACATGTTCCAGTTATAAACTTAAGTAAAAATAAAATTTTTAAATCATTTTCAAAATAGGTAAATTTAATTTGTTTATTACAATCTATTACATTAAAAATTTGTCTGTCATTTAAGTGAAAATTGTGGCCCAACTGCACATGCGTTAGGATCCAGGCCGCCGCTACCCCCACCAACCTACCCCGTTCAAGTGCCTCGGTTCTAATCAATATGCGAGAGTCTTTGTGCATTTGCTTCTGGGGTCGGATCTCTTTAGTAAAATATTAAACAAAACTGTTTGTTTCGTTAAAAAAGTACAAAGTAATTGCAATTTTATTATACATTCAAAAATATCATCAATATCAATATAAATCTGGAATATCAACAGTTGGTGTCTGTTAGAAAAGAAATATCTTGCTTTGTTAGCGAATTTCCATAGGAAAAATGAGCTATTGCAGTGGCCCTTATGGTAAGACCCAAAGTCGGGAGTAGCAAATGAGCACCGATCATGGTCCCCAGAACACGTTTTGTGGTGTCATTAAAAATCACATATGTGGACTCTAGCGGCCGCATTTTAAGTCCGATTTGGTTCGAATTTGTTACACTTGTTGGTCGTCTAAGTCGCTCGGATTAGTTCGTTAGCCAAACAAATCCAACAACCGGAAGCACGTTTTTTGACCGGAAGTAACTATTTTTTTAGATTTTTCCTACGAAAACAAATGTTTTTTAGAGTTTTTTCTACAAATATAAATGCAGGATGTTGTTCTGCCCGTTTTGCTTTTTTACACTACCTTATGGCTCGCTTGGTTCTCTCAAAATCGATCAAAACGTAAAATACCATAAAACTACCCGGTTCAAAGACAAGTGGCGGATTTTACCGCGGGGTTGGCGTGCGATGCACGCAATGCTTTGTGTGTTGAAGATACTCCCAACACGGGGGTTGGTGTGCAAAGCACGCAATGCTTTGTGTATTGAAGATACTCCCAATACGGGGGTTGGCGTGCGAAGCACGCAATGTTTTGTGTGTTGAAGATACTCCCAATACGGGGGTTAGTGTGCTAAGCACGCATTGCTTTGTGTATTGAAAATACTCCCAATATGCGGAATGGCGGGCGAAGCATTTAGCAGCTATTCAGCACCGTCGTGAACAGACCTATTTCACAAATTGTTGGTTGAAACCCTAAAACATAGGCATATAAACTTAATTTTGGAAATTCGCTCAACTCACGTCAACGGTTCAACGGTCAACGTGCGTGGTCGAATTATTTTTTAACTCCCAACGCCAACAGAGGAGTGTTATGTATCTGTTTGTGGCATCGTAGCTTCCAAACGGATGAACCGATTTTGATTTAGTTTTTTTCCGTTTGAAAGGTGGCTTGATCGAGAGTGCTCTTACCTATTATTCAAGAAAATCTGTTCAGCCGTTTGAAGATCATCAGCTCTTTTCTATACCTTGTTCACCGAGAGTTTAAAGTGAAGCACCACCTTACAATGGCTGACGTTAGGGATTTGGGCCAATGAGGAAACGAACATCACGTGTGGGACGGGTGACTCTGCGTATGATTCACAATAGTTCTTAGTAAACAAGCATTCTCTTCTCTAGCCCACCCTAACGTCACGTTCGTCCCTGAGGTAGGTCCGCGTGTGACACAGTCTGCCCGGCCCATAAATATTGTAAGGGGAGGTGCTTCACTTTAATCTCTCGGTAAACAAGGTATAGTTAATGTGTCGAGGTTTTAAAAAAAATCAATTTATTATTTTTATACGTTCCTGTTTATTCATTGTTCTAATTTTGTGTTTATATTCTGGGAGCAGTGTACAGCAAGCTGTTTAAAAAATTTTAACTTATAATTCACCAACGAGTTTCGATAATGGACACCATTTTTAACCCCCGGCCCAAAACAGAGGGGTGTTCAGTTTAACGTACCTGTCTGTGGCATCGCAAATCCCAAACAAACACACTTGATTCGGTTTTTTTTTTTTTGTAAGTGACTTGTTCGAGAGAAAATCTTAGCTGCCGTTTGAAGGTCGTCAGCTCTTTTATAGTTGATGTGTCGGGATTTTAAAATTTTAAATTTATGTAACAGTCAAACATAACTCGTAAAATAAGCTAAAAAACCACAATATGATAGGTATTTGAAGCACAAGCCTACCCGCACACCGAGTTTTATATTGACACAAATTATGATCAAGCATAATTCCACGTGTCGGAGACAGGTTGACAAACATAAATTACCTTATTTTATGCATAAATTAAGAAAGTTTCGTGTCCCGGCATGACAATAAAATGCCACCTTCATAAGCTGTCAAGCTTCGAATAAAAGTTTAAACAACCGTTAAAGTCTCCTGCGACACTATACAGCAACTTTCCTCCGAGTAATTAACTCACTAAATAAAACTAATTAATAAAACAAACTAACTAAAATAATGGCTTAAGGTGGGGACGTAGAAATTAGTTAATTTGAAAAGTTAAAAAATAGGTTAGATTTAAATTTAATATAATATATAACGTTTACATTCTGGGGTTAAACAACTTCCAAAAATGAGTGATTACTTCAAAGAAATTATAAATTTTAGATAGTATTTAAGTTAGTTATTTTGATTTAATAAAACTAAGATAAAAGTTAGTAAAACATATTCCCATTGTAGATTTAAATGTCACTATTTTAAAAAATCATTTCCATTTTCTGAATTAATTATAAACATAAATATGTGCACCTCTTAAAGTTGGTCTTAGTTTTGCGTAAATTTTAGTATCTTTTTACTATATTAAAATTGTTTTACTATAGACAATGATGACACTTTGTCAGTTTAATTTTGGTTCGTCTATTTTATCAGGCGTTATCTATATAATAAAAATGAATTGCTGTTTCTTTGTAAGCGCATCACTTGAGAACGGCTGAACCAATTTGGCTATTTTTTGTTTTAAAATGTTCGTCATAGTCCAAAATGGGTTTTTATATAAAGAAAAATGTGAAAAGTTTCCCGAAAAAGTTACTAATTTGGAAAAAACTGAACAGCCTCTTTTGTATGGACTCAATACCATAGTGCACAAAAACAGCTGTTCATATAAAAAGCTTAGCAACATATGTTTGTTTACATTCATTACCATAGCAATTTTAATCAGCATTTATATTAAATTTATTTCTCTTCAAACCCAACAGCTTTTTTAGGTTAGATTGACCAACTTAAAAACAAAAATCAACTAAAAACGATTAGGCCTGCTATATTTTAATTCAATTCAGACATTGGTTGTTACATATTATATATAAAACAGCTGATTTGGATCAAAAACTCAACATAATTTTAGGTTAGGCCTACAATGAACCAAAAGACGTTTATTTGCAACCAACTGGGCTAATTTAGAATCAGGGTTTTTACAATTCTTCACAACTGTCAGTTTTTTTAGATTAGGTAAAAGCAAACAAAAGTTTTAGTGTATTATTTACAAAGGTTTACATACTATCAATATAAATTTGCGTAGTATATTCTTAAGTGACATACAATTAAATCAAGCAATAGCGAAGCATTGCTGGGTCCACTAGTACTTTTTATAAATATTACATGGCGATTTTGGACTTTTCTCGTCATTTAAAAACTTTTTGTTCTTGGTGTTTTTTTTTTAAAAATTAGGTCAATAAAACACAAAATTAATAAACATTGTGTTTGTTCATCTTAAAAAGTTATTAGTCCGTCTAAACAACGCTTTCTTTGTGTTAAGAGAGTTTTCATTGGTTCAAAATGTTTGCCCATAAAATATAGGGTGTGTCATAAGAAATCTGTAAGTTAGCCACCATATTGGAAAATGGCGGCAATTAACAAACATTTAACTACAAATTTTTCAAAGACTCAAAAAAAGGGGAGGTTCCCCATTAAACGTTTGCAGTCTGATGCATAGTTTACAAGACACTCTGTATAATGAAAGTGGTTTTTGTGTAAACACATTTCATAATGTTTACGTACACACCTAACTAGATATATATTTTTGTAAAATTAATTAGCAGAGCTTATATGTTTTGAGGGAACTTTGTCGGCATTACAGTTTGAAACAAGACCGCTGCAGGATCTAGGACACAGTGGTTACGACAATCTACTATATTGTTCAAAGGGTAATACCACAAGTTGTGGAAATGGACGTCTCGTAGTTCTCTAACACTCAATTACAAGAACTGATTGTCTCTGTATTACGTTCTCTGGAGGTATGCGGCACACATTACAAACATTTCCTTAGAGTTAAGGCTACATTGTACCTCCAACAAGTTAACAAGCTATTCGCGTTTCAAACAAGTTTCTGTTGTGACAGAATAACTGAAACGCTTTCTTATTGCGATTGTTCGTAATTTCTTTTCACTTATATATTTCCTTTAATAGTGATTCCTAGTAGGAAGGAAAATGATCAGACTTTATTCCATCCTATCATAATACAATAATAAAATAAAATTACAGCTAACTACACTGCTAGAGCATCGTCCAATTGAAAATGGCAGTAGTTTTGAAAAATTTCACAAATTGGTTTTTACCGCCCACAACAACCAAGGTGAAGTCCCTCATTTAAGTTTTGCTTTAAAATTATTCCCAATGGTAGCACGCTTAAACATATGTTTGTGTGGACAAATAAATGTATTATTTCATCGAGGTTGTTGGATTTTGGTATTTATGAATTATTGTAAATTATTGTTTTTTATACTTCCACATAATTTTAATATTTGAATTTAATATATTCTGCAATAATTGATTTATTAAACGGGTAAATTATTAGGCACAATATCAGAAAATAATTTTCCCAACATGAATACTGTTACCAACAATCAATATCGAGTAGTAGATAGATTAATATTTCAACTGTATTACATAATTGCGTGAATGCTGTTTAAGCTATTTACTGAATAAACCCAGCTCACTGTACCAATTGCAGTTTAATTGTTTCAAATGCAGCTAAATCTATTATGGTAAAATGTAAAATAACTAAGTGAGAATAATTCAATTCGGATTCAAGCACTAATTACTAAATATTTAAAGAATATCCAAAATGCTAAAAGTTATTATTATTTTTTATTTCTTTTAGGAACTAATTATAAATGTTTATTAAAAGAAAGCAAAGTTTTACACTATCAAAATGCTTTCAAAGTTTCTAAGCCTAAATACCAGTTATACAAGGTGTCCCCGAACTCTCTTTTGTGGATTTGTTCCTGTGATAGAGGCAAACATATTTCACAATACAGTATAAACTTTAGTCTACGGTGCATACTTTTTCGTCTGCCTGTATGTGTGTTATACGAAATAATTAATGTCTAGAGAAAGATTTGACAAATTGGGTTCAAACTTGACATGAAGTTTAACCTAACCATTGGCGGATCCAGGGGGGGGGACTGTGGGGCATCAGCCCCCCTTTGGGTTATTATATTTTTGTTTTGTTTATTGAGTAGTCTCACACAACAAACTTGTATCGAATATTTCACCCACTAAATATTAACCAATCTCAATAAAACAAAAACCATTGGAAAGGAAAGGTTTTAAACTTAAATTTTTGTATTTACAAATTTCTTCCAAAACGTATAACATTGTAATCATCGTTGTAATATTGTAGTCTAAATCAACTGATGCCGCGCGAGAAAGCACAAGCAAATAACTCAAACTCTTCACTTTTTAAAGGCACATAACCGTTAAACAGACTTGTTTTGAGAACAAGATAAGGACACCTATGGTTTCTTCGAAACTTGAACTTTATACCACGATCTTCCAATCATTCGTCACATTTATAGTTTCTTGGATATGAAGTTTTCTGTAAACAATAACAATTGGACAGTTTTTAACCAATGAGAAAGCACATTTTGCAATCGATGCATCTATTACAAATCGATATATTTGTATAATGATTGTTATATCTATTTGAAGTGCAAGATCTATATTTTCGTTTGATATTAGGAAAACCTGGTTTAGTGTTCCGAGGCTATTCGGGTATTTCCGTGAAATATGTACATTTTCAACGCCCTAGGCGCGTTAGGCCGTTACCTTTTCCCGTCTGGCTGAAACTGTATACTTTAGGTTTGTCAGATTTTTGTTTAGTTGTTCTAATAAGACTATTTAAAATTTTCAAGTATACATTTCAATTTTATGATTTATTCACTACAATTTGTTGCAATGAAATTCCATTTCTGGGAAAAGCATGAAATAGTCTTAAAGACGTTTTCAAGCACTGTATTCCAACAAAATTATTCTATACCATCCCCTCCCGGGATAGGATACAGCCCCCTCCTTGAAAACCGGCTGGATCCGCCAATGAACCTAACAATGGTATATTGAAAGAAAAATAAACGATTATATCCAATTATGCGGCTGTTTGAAAATTTCAAACCTGAATTTCCCAGAAACAGTACATTTTAACAATACATGTCAAGTGATCTTTTTTTTGTAGCCCTTTTGATTCCCTATCGGCTGGTGTAACTGGATGAAGGGTAATAGTTAAGATATGTTTAATGATTAGTTTGTCAAACCTGGCATCCATATCAACATTGTAAACATAACACATTGTAGTGTACGTATGCTATTACCCATAACTTAACTAATATCTATCATCAAAACTTTTTGATAGTTATACCATCCGATAGAGAATTAAAAGTCCTACAGCAAAGGTCTCTTGAAATTTCTTGTAAAAATTTTCGGGTTTAGGTAACTCAGGTTTTAAATTTTCAAACAGCTGTTATTTTGAAACACATGATTGGATATAATCGTTTATTTTTGTTACATTGTTTGGTTAACTTTGAACTCAATCGCTCAAACCGTTCTCTAGATATTGATTATTCTGTAAAAAACACATACACACAGACAGACGAAAAAGTAAGCAGAGTAAACCCATGTTTATACTGTGAAAAATATTTGTCTCTATCTCAGGAAGAAATCCACAAAAGAGAGTTCGGGGACACTCTGTATATCAATTTAGCAATAATTACTTGTTTTATTTAAAATAAATTATCTAGTTTTTACCGAACAAATTGTATTGAAATATTAGAGTATTTTTATAAATAGAGATAGAACGTAATTGGAACTGCACTCTGCGACTGATTCTTAATTGCCCGATAGTCTGCTTCTTAAATGGAATTAACTTTTTGCTCCAAGCAAACATCCAGGATATTAGAGACTGCAAACTTATTAAAGTTAGAAAAGAGCTCGTAATACTTATTTAAATGTAAATTAGATAACAGAATTTTATCTATTTACTGTTTGGATAAAGACATTTTTAGTTTATATAGTTAAACAGTTAGCAAAGTATAATAAAAGTTAATAATTTAAATACAATTATGTATGACTTATTCTAGTTATCCTCCGCTTCGTTAAGCACTGGTGGGTCGTCGAAGTCTCGTTTCGTTCGTTAAAATTACTTTTTCATTTCTCGTCCTTTAACCTCTAAACGAATTATTTGAAGACTACCTAGAATTTTGTAATAAAAAGGCGGAAGTAAAGCAAACCGTAGTTGACTCGATTTAAAGCTGACAGAATATGACTCGGCAGGATGTTAAATGTTCTTCGGCTTTTGATTCATTTTTATCATTTCATTACGATAATTCAATAAAAACAAATGAACCTATAGAGTTCGTCTAAGCACTGTTATAACAGAAATGCTTTAACGTACAACGTATTGTAACGTAACGTACAGCATACGCGTTACGTTATGCTAATCATAGTTCCTCTATGCTAATCAATCGTAATTTCCGCGAAAATAAAAGAGTATACAATAATTTGTTTGCATTTGCTTCGCCAAGAGCCGATGCGGTGGTTGGGGAGCAAAGCAAGTAAGGAGAGGAGCGCTCTAGTAGGAATAATAATAAACTACAATCTATTTTAAAATATTTAATGACATAATTCCAAAGCTAATTCTGTGTGTGCAATAATTATGGTCTCAGTATGCAGGTATGGGTTTCGAGTCTAGTTTTTTGAAGTGAAAACTTCTACAGCGACGTTGGGTATTTTTTTATTTGTAGGGAGGTAAATCACCGTTTCGCGTCAAGTCACGTAAAGCAACATTTTCGCTTAGACCGGTGTGTTGATTATGTATACCCTCTTATACGTATATGTAATATATTATATACTTGTGAATAGTATATATGAAGAACAAGGACCGATGACAATGCAATATTAATTTTTTGGGTGTAGTAAGTGAGCACTGATCATGGTCCCCAGAACACGACATGATTTTCACCCCCTTCAAAACGTCGGATTGATTTGAAACTTTGGACCGATGAATCAAGGACCGATGACAATGAAATATTAATTTTGTTGGGTGTAGCAAGTGATCACTGATCATGGTCCCCAGATCACGTTTTCGGGTGTCATTAAAAACTTTATATACAGGGTGATTCACGTCGATATACAAAAACTTCGGGAGCTCATTAATTTTGTTGGGTGTAGTAAGTGAGCACTGATCCCAAGACTAAAAAATAAGAAAATAAATAATTGTTTAAAAACTAAAAAAAACGCTTTAAAAGCAAACCGAACTAAAAATTTGAAAATAATTGTAATTATTTTAATTATCTATTAATCGGGAAATAAAATGTTAATAAAATCCAGTAGTTAATCAATATTCATTTTACACGCTGTAAAATTCGCATAGAAGTTTTCACTTCTATTGTGTGGTCATATGCACTCCCAATTTTTTTTTTAGACGCAAGGTATAAAAGACGTATCGCCTTGTTGCATTACTACAGACTATAGGAATAACTATAGCTAATTCGGTCTTAATCCATTCATAAAGCTCATCTGTAAAGTGTCGTCACGATCTAAGGCCTTATTCACACTATAGTACGTTTGCAGTAAATCGCTGTGTTCTGTGGCCATTTTGAAGCTTTAAATTTAGACTTTGAATGCGTTTTTTTAGTTGAATTTTAAATTTACACACATGTGACTTAATAAAACATTTATTAAGATGTTTTAATTGCCCATGTCTTTCCCTGACATCCGTCATAGGTAGCGATTTACTGCAAACTCTCGCTGAACGTACTATAGGAGACAAAGTCTATCGATTGTCTATAGACGGTCTCTCGACTTTGTCTCGTGTCCACACTCAAATGTTTGTCTCTGGCCGTTTTGTTGGTAAACATGGCTGAGGTAGCTGCCATTGCTGTTTGTGCCGTTATTATTATTAGTGATGAAAACAGGAGAGAAAAGGAAAACGTTGGTGGAGGCTTGGGATTGTTTTATGTTCACGCCAGAAAAATATTTTTAGATTGTGAATTTGATTTTCTAAGTCGTTCACCGACTCTTCGTATTTCCGAGCCAGATCTTCGATTGTACGTTTTGTTTGTTCGGTTTTTATAATCGGGGGATGTAACGTCCCATAAAACACATTGGCCTTTGGTAATCTTCAATAAATAATAACAATTTTCCGTTAGGCTACATTTTGTAACTAAAAACTTAAAACGTCTAAACTCATGGGTTCCATTACAGAGACCGTTTCTCAACACGTCCACACTACGACTTATTGCGAATCATTGCCTACCGATTGTCTCCCATTTCTGACGGGAGAAGAAATTCTTCGATTTTGGTCTCCAAACGATCTGTAGATATGGTATTTGTCTCCCAATTGTCTCAGCAACCTTCTTAAGACAATCGACGGACATCGTCTATAGACCAAAATCGCTAGACATTGTCTCTTAGTGTGGACATGGCCTAACAAAACTGTACAGAAAAATGCGTTCCAATGATCGTTCAATTTGTCATACAGTCCGTGCATTATAATATTTCTAATTAAACAAATAAAAGAGCACTGTGACGACAAAATCACACTGATTTAAATAAAAACCCTGAACCACAAAACAAGGAACAAAAACAATTTAACACTACTAAAGTATACAGACAATATTATAGAGCTATACGTACAGAGTGTTTGAAAAGTCTGGATACGACTTAATATCTCAAAATGTACGAGTCTTATGAGATAGAAATAAAAGCAGTTATACACATCCATAAAATAACTACTTTTTGGCAAATTTGAAAAAAATTTCCGCCATCTTGGATCCGCCATCCTGGAATGAACTTCATTTTTTTAAATGGGAAGGTGGTCATGTGATACATCATTTCGATGTAGAATTTCAAGCGAAAACCAACGGTGAAATTTTCACATCCATATCTTTAACCGATTTAAAATGGCGGCCAAAAACATCGAAATCGAGTTTTCCGATTTTGGCCCAGTTTGCTGTACTATTTCTTTTATTAAAATATTAATTATTTTTCTTTTTTGATTCAGAATTACATAAGCTTTCAAACGACATGCTACACAACTGTATTTAATTCAACCACTCGAAATAAATTTTGAAAAAATCAAAATGGCTGTAACTAAATTTTTTTAAATACTCCCAAATATCGTTGTGTGGCATATCGCTTGAAAGCTTGTTTAATTCTGAATCCAAAAAGAAGAATAATTAATATTTTTAAAAAATAGTACTGCAAAGTGGGACAAAATCGGAAAACACGATTTCGTTGTTTTTGGCCGCCATTTTGAATCGGTTAAAGATATGGATGTGCAAATTTCACAGTTGGTTTTCTCTTTAAATTCTACATTGAAATGATGTATCACATGACCACCTTCCCATTTAAAAAAATGAAGTTCATTCAAAGATGGCGGAACCAAGATGGCGGACAAAAATTTCAAACTCGCCAAAAAGTAGTTCTTTTATGGTTGTGAATAACTGCTTTTATTTCTATCTCATACGACTCGTACATTTTGAGATATTAAGCCGTACCCAGACTTTTCAAACATCCTGTATATACCCGTCCTCCCTTCACTCCTCCCCATACCGGTTAATCCAAGACCGACCTGGTGGGGGAATGGGAGGAGCCACATTAAATCTGCTACAAGTATCTATGATTAACAATAAAAACCAATTTAACAATAAATTATAAAACTATTAAATATAAAAAATAAACTGGTCTACTAAAACAGTCAAACAGTAATACAAATAAAATAAAATAAAAAACTAATAGGCCTAATGAAATAAACCTATTTACTTATAAACTTAAGTAAACCTATAATAAATTTATTTCATTAGGCCTATTAGTTTTTTATTTTATTTTATTTTTATTACTGTTTGGCTGTTTATAGTTTTAGGCGACCAGTTTGTCATTTGTTGTATTTAATAGTTTTATAATTTATTGTTAAATTGGTTTTATTGTTAATAATAGACACTTGTAGTAGATTTAATGTGGCTCCTCCCATTCCCCCACCAGGTCGGTCTTGGATTAACCGGTATGGGGAGGAGTGGAAGGAGGGCGGGTATATATAGCTCTTTAATATTGCCTGTATACTTTAGTAGTGTTAAAACCCTCTGAGGATGATGACCATGTTATTGAAATGTACATAAGGGTAACGTATTAAACATAACTTACAATTTAGTTGTTTAGTTATTGTTTTTGATCCTTGTTTTGTGGTTCATGGTTTTTATTTAAATCAGTGTAATATTTCTAATATTACAGAATACAATTCAAAAACTAAATCAACTGTGGTAGGTTTGGGAGATGTTTAAATAAATGTGCGTTGTAACATCTTCATAACCAAAGTAAACGAGCAAACAGTCCTACAGTAAATTTAATCTTTTTAATGTAGGCAAACGGAAACATTCCGCAGACGCCAGCGTCTATCCTAACCACACAATAACTCAATTCCTTATTATATTTATGGCGGACTGAATTGTTCCAACGTGTATATTTTACCTGCAATAAATTTACTTTGAAAAAGATTTTTAATTAATTAAAATTGAATTGTTGAGGTATGTTTTCTAAGAAGCAAACTATAGTTCTCCAATTTAACACCAGGAGTTATTCAAATACGTGTCGCTTTCGGTTTAAAAATCTTGTTGGTAATGTTTCGAAACATGACAAATTATTCTGGTTTTAAAATAGTTTCTTGGTGGATTGATCATACTTTCACATACAAAACTGTATCTAAAATATGCACATTGCGAGACAAAAATACTATTAAATATTAGATTTAATGAACACACCTTTAAGCCAAGCAGATAAATCGAAAATAGCCGTGCATATTTTGTCCGAAAATTATAAGTTTTATTGGGAAGAGGCAAACATAAAAGATCGTGGAAAACTTTTACAAACGAAAAATTATTAAAGCCTCGTTATAAAATTATTAAAAAGTATTTGGTGCCAAACTAGTGTAAAATAAGGCTTTTGTGGTTACCTTTACAAGCAAAAACTAAAAATAATAGAAAATATAATTTTATAAAATTTAAAAAAGGCTGAATTAAAAATATGAGAACCCAAAAAATATTTCAGACCCAAAAATATGAGAAAGGGTTGTTACTTTCACCAGCTTCAGGTTAGCAACCCATTATTTTCCTGAAAAGGCAGCCTTGTCGCCTTGGTCATCTGTCATTCTTTGCGTGTGTCTGTGCCTTTTGACAGTGTTTTCTCTCATTCTGTTTGTATTTCATTTTTAAGATTTCTTGACACCTCTAGTATTCTTGTTCTGGGTTCCTCCTTATTCTTAATTTTAGTTTTATTTTCGGATTAGGCATCTATGTTAAGTCTTCTAGGTTTATGTTTTCTATTTTAGTTTATATATATGTCTTAGTTTTAGTTTGTCACTTCATAACAAGAGTTTATGTCTACTCTCGAAACATCATGTATTATTTTCTGTATACACAAATGATGGCAAATGTCAGAACAACAGATTGTAAAAGTACAAAATACTTATTTTTCAGAGCTTAGGCTTAATTTTTTTAAAGAATATTTTCTTTGTGTTTTTAAATCTTTTCTTTACATTTTTACACAAGCTTTTTTAGTGATATATATTCATTTCAAATAAAAATCTGATCGTATAGTTTCAAATTGTTTGTGCGTTTTTTTCTAATTCACATTTATAATGGTCACTAAAAAGTAGGCGAAGTCCCCCATTTAAAGTGCGCTGTACATCTTGTACTTTTGTGTCCCAGTTAAAATAGACACCCAGTATACATATTGCATCCGCCTCAAGTTTTTTGTTTTGAATTTTGCAAGCTTTTTTATTTTATTTGTTTTTTTTAATTCACCAACACCAATTTTACGAACAAATATTGCATGGCATTATGCATAATTTAAAAGGAGAAATTATTTTTAAAAAAATTGTATAATTAGGAGAAATTATTTTATAATTAAATTACATGTGAAAAAACCTGGACCAAGACCGGGATTTGAACCAGGACCTTTACCATTCCGTCATAACGCTCTACCACTGAGAGTTCAGTACAAGCCAGTGGCACTGTCCGTGAAAATCTTTACAGATATTAAACTATCAGAATTGGAATCAACTAAAATGGAAACTAAAACCAAAATGAAAACAACAATGAAATGTTGTACACGGAGCCAGCCTAGTAAAGCAATTATGTGATTCAAACTAGTAATTTCAGCAGCATCCATAGTTGGACCAAACAAAAAAAAACTTCGACCGCATTAAAGAAAAACAGAGAGAAATGGAGCGTAATGTAACTAGCGAGAAGAGAACGAGGGGAAGCCGTTCAAGGTTACATCTAGCCGGAGGGGTAACGAAGGTGGGAGAGAGTCATTCACTCGCTTCGCTCTACTCTAATTATTACTATCTGCCTGAACTGGTTACGCCGTGGGACCGAACTAACCGAACCAGTCCTGAGCCAACAGACTTGTGTTATTTATAACTATACACCTTGGAAACAATTATTGAGGGTTTTTTTCTTTTATACACCCGTTTAGTGTAGGGCCCTTGATTATTTTTAGAGATAGAAATCATATGTCCAACAACCGATTCGAGTTTGTTATTAGTCTAGATTGTTTACCATCAGTGAAGTAAACCTACACATATGAAAATATTGTAACCGTAACAAGGAAATTTTAAAAATAAAATAAACTCATATTAAAAAATCTAAGTTGGAATTCTGGCACGTGTGTTAAACTAATAAAACGCACA
>JAGFPH010017802.1:5450-17145 GCA_018207615.1 Philaenus spumarius | reverse complement strand
TTTGTATTTTCATTTTTGACAACTGACTTATGGCAAACCCTGTACATACATGTAGTACAATATAAGTTTTCTAAATTATTTTGCTTACAATTGTAACCAAGTGCTTGCAATTAGTATCAACTAGTTAATCAAGGTACAAAATGAAAGATTAAGTTATAAGAAGTTTTGTAACGAGCCTACTCTACAAGTACAAGTATGCAATTATATTAATACGCCAACGTACTTTATGTGACAAAAAGATGGATAGAAAATATTTTTTCGTATGTTTTAAATTTGTGTGTCCTCGTATTTATTTTTTTAAAATATTTTATAATATTGTTTTACTCATTATTTAAACTCAGTTATTACGACATGTTTTACTCAATAGACCAAGTGTCTAGTTTACATTTTAAATAAACTAATTTCACAATTTATTTAGAAAAAAAACATTTTAATACTTTTCTAATACTCTTACATTATTTACTATCGTTATTATCCTTACGCACACCCTGTAACTTAATTTCGCCCAAATAGCTTTTACCCTCGCGCCTATTAATCCTTTCGCAAGTTATTTAGATTTTGATTGTATTAATTCCGATTACATCGCCCTCTCGAAATCCCTCCTTTCCACTTACTAACCTTGTGGTTCTGTTCGCCCTTTCCAACTGTTTTTCTCTTGCCATGATAGGCTTCTACATTAGGCCTACTTTTAATGTCCAATTTAAATAGTTAGATCTCGCAGCTGGGCCGCTACCGTGAGTTGAACGAATTTCCAAAATTACGTTTATATGTTTTAGGGTTTCAACATAATATTTGGGATATTGGTCTACTCACGAAGTCGTTGAATAGCTGCCTACGTTTACGAAATATATTAGTAAAATTTTGTTTGCACCTCAGCCTTCAGCCTCGGCTCACACGCTGCTTCGTTCCGCTCGCAGCCGACAAACTTACTTTGTATGGTACTTTTAAGGTACGATTACTGTATTTTACGTTTCGTAGATTTAAGGGAAACCAGACAAGCTATAAGGTCTTTACGGCTACCGTATGTCGACTGCCACGCGTAATACTCAAAGAGGGATTTTCTGATGATGGTGTAGACATTCCGAAACGCGTAAAAAAGAAAAAATGTTGGCAACGGATAAATAAAAGCTACTGTACATTATTATATACAATTAGCGACCTGGATACTAACAAAATGTGGGTACTTACGTATTATACGGAGGTCACTACGTTTTTAAACGTTGCTAGGTTAGGTACTATTTTAGTAAACAACAGAAATGCAAGAAAATTTTTAAAAAATAGCCTAAAGTTTTAACTTATAGTATTTAGTCACAGTATGTTTAGTTGGTAGGTTACTACTAAAAATAGTATGTAATAAAAAAGTCTAAAAATAGAGGCCTCCGTTTAATACGTAAGTACCAACATTTTTTTATTGAAAAGTTTCATATCAATTATTTTTTATACATTCTTTGTTCTGACGCTTCCCCCCAATCAACCCTTATTAAACGGTATAGATTCGTATTTAAATTTAATTAATTTCCTAGACTTTTTCCCACATTAGAACAATGTATGAATAATTTTAAAATCTTACTTTCGCAAAGAGAAGGAAAGGTAGCAGTGTAAGTTACAATTAATATGCGGGGGCGATTCTGTCGCGTCCTCACCTGGTACCGATGTTCCACTTGGATGCTTCAATAGTCGCGCTCCGAAATAAAACTTTTCCTACCCTTCACACTAATCAGATTCCTACCCCCGAACTCCTGAATAAAACAAACTTTTCTTCGATGCACAATGACTGCTTGATTCAATTAGTTTACTTCATCTTTTGTATGAAGTCGTTTTGTACTTGTATTTTATATAAAGTGTAGTACTTGACAATTCAAAATTTCAAACACTTATGATTTAGGGTGTAAAAACGAATTAGTAAAACGTTAGAAGCTGCGTTTGTTGGTTGTCTTTTTTTTGCAACTAAAATTTACTAAAGAATATAAGAAAAAAATATTTTTCGAATATAAGCAATCTCAAATAGTTGAAGAATTTTATAAATTTTTTATTAAAAAGCTGTAACCAAAAAATACTCCTGCTTTTTATAATTATACTCTGACATGGGAGATAATCAATTGTTTTTATATACTGTTTCATTATATTTCAAGTATATGCAGAAAGTGTTGAAATTAAATGATCATAGGTTTCCAAAACTGCTTGCAAGTGAAGTTATCAATAAAAATCTATTCTGGTATAACAATGTCAAGATACTTTGTAAAAAACACAACCTTGATTCTTTTCAATACTTAGAAGAAAATGGTGAAATGACTGCTATAGGAAACCTACTGAATTGTATTAAGGTTCGACTCCCTAAATTCAAAACGGCGAAGTTGACACCGATTTCAATGTTAAAACACCCTAACCATACCTTCACTTTTAATAATATTTTTGTGTTATTTTCGTCAAAAAAACGAAAACTGTATTTTTTTCTTAAAGTAAAATAGGTTGTGGATTTTGTGCAATTAATCTCTTTTTTTAACTGAGTAAAAAATTAATAAAGTTTACTATTTTCTACTATTTATATCATACGTTTATAAAAAGAATAAAACAGTTTTCGAAAGTGTATTCAGCAATCAACATCCGCATATGACAGTACTTCAAAATGAAACCAAATTTTAAATTTATTCCACGAATTAACGGAAAAAATTACTTATTCTGTAGCATTGCTCTTGTGGGAATCAGATTCAATGTGGCGGACTGGGTATCCTCCCCTTAAGACTGATTTTTAAAATAGTTTATTGCAAAAAGCTTGTAGTTCTGTTTATCATGTTATGTTTAAAGAGTTAGATTTTGATTTAGAAGAGATGAATTACATGACAGACTGTTGTAGCATTTATTTTGTTTCTACAACTTTTAAGTTAAGAGGGTAAGCTTTAAATTTTAATTATTTGATATTATTATTGAAGTGGATATAAAAAGTTCAGTTGGAGGTTAACGTTTAAAAAATAATATCATTATTACATTCAAAGAAATAAAATTAGAGATCAATGGAAAAAGAAAATCGTAATTACGTAAAAAAATTAGTTTCATATTTAATTAAAAGAATTACCTTATAATAATAACTTTTTGTGTCCACTTCAATAATATCAAATTTTAATTGTAAATTATAATTAGTTAATGTTAAAATAAAATGCTTACTTTTTTTCTAGCTGGCATAATTACCTGGGGACAAGTGATTTACTATATTACCTTAAAATAACACTATCTACATAAACGTTATTCCCGTATCAAACAACTGTACTTCGGGAGTGGCAGCGCCGCACCTCCTCGCGCTCATTTAAAAAACAATTTCATAATGATGTAATCATTTTATCACAAATCGGTGAATTGGATAGTTTAGAGTAATTCATTGGCTACAACTTTCCCGCTGGAAGTTTTTTTATAACCCAAAAATAAAAAATGCCTCGCTTAGTAACTTTTCCATGTCAGTCTGTGATAATTCTCAAATATTTTCAATTATTAAAATTCGAAATAGCTGTTAAAATAAAAGTTTTTTATACTGTTAGAATCCGTACTTTATGTAGATTAGGATTATCTAAATTTTATTTTACTGAAGCCTTTCCATCGAGTTACAATAGCGAGTTAACGACTGCGCCACATTACTGAAATATTACCAGCTGGCGTGTATCAGCATGGTGACGTCAGAGTGAAACTGGCGGCACAGTGCCTAGATCAAAGAAACGGTTTAGCCCTTGTTATATAGCCCTGGGTCAGTTGACGCAACCCGCATGGCATTATTAACCTCAAAGTTGGGACGGCCTACAAGGAGTCAGAAGAAAATCTTAAATATAAGCTAGGTCAAGGTTTACATCATTTTAAAGTTACTGTCTACTCTGGATTCCACGTTCATCGTGCAGTACAGGTCTTACGGGAGAATAGACATGCTGCTACTATTACAGCGAACATCACGTTTATTTTTCAATTTGATAAATATTATGAGCATACTGCAATGTGTGCACTATCTAGTATTACGAGTAGGCCCTAATTACAATAAAATATTTATTGTATTGAATATTTTCTTCTAAATATACTACATAAACAAGAAACAATAACTAAGACAACCTTTGATGTTCAAGCATATTTAAGTCATACAAAATCATATTATCTAAAAACGTATCCTAACAAATTTGTTCAACTAGGTTTAGGCTAACAATAAACATATTATATGATATATATTTGCAATACTTTGGAAACTAATAAGTAGGAACTAGGAACATTCCAGAAAATATGTACTCATTTAAAAACTATTCGCATACTTTTTTTACTATTGGAATAAAGGGAACTATTCGAATAACCAATCACAAAGTTGTGAATATCTGAGTGATAAAATAATCTGGGTGACTTTTAATAAGATTGTACATGAAATACTGAATAAGTAATAGTGGTGTACACAACGATTCTTTTCGATGAATTGACTCGTACAAAAGAATCGGTTTGAATAAAAACAACAAAGGTCTAAACTCTCGCTGATACAAACAATACAGCGTTTAATTTATATACCGTCCACGGTTAACATTTATTTTTTTTAAGAAGATAAATTAATTTAATTTTTGATTGAAAGCTCAGCTTTGCTGGGAAATAAATAATAATAGTAACAATATGAAGTAGTTTTGGAGCAGATAGTATACAAATTATGGGCAAAAATTTTGTAACGTCAGTTAGTTGTTTGAAAAGACTAATAAGTCTAAAGGGTTTTTTGTCGCAACTAATTAGGGGAAAGCTGATTTTTTTATATGTGCTAGACCTTATGAGACGTGTTTTCTCAAAAGTCCCCGCCTCTCCCCCTTGTGCTTCCCCCTCCACCCCCCTTGAAGCGTATTTATGCAGAGTTTCACTAGATTAGTTACAAGCTCGTTAATACTCATCGTAGCAAATTCATATTTTGTAAATGTGTTACTTAGTACCTGTTTTGTTCTTATAAATTTTTTTCGTTACAGTTAATATTAAGGGAGCTATTAAACAACAAACAAACAAAAATTGTTTCTCAAAGCTTATACATTTACTTTATTGACTATATTTTTAAATCATTTAAAATACACAAAAATGGTTCGAATAAAAGTTTTAGTATGTATCTTTAGCTTTAATATGGTGTGGATAATTACTTGTTTAAATTTATCCCTTGCTCTTGGGACGTCGTCAAAGATAGCGCTTGCACGCCGCTTCAGTGGTCAGACACAGGTTTTATAACAGCTACGCATGGATATATATGTACAATGGATGTTGCAATATTATTTTGGTAAATGTGTGTTCTTATATAATGTTTGTAATATATTTATATATAATATATATATATTAGATTTTAAGTAAATTAGGTGAGTTTGTATTACATATGTGTACATAATTGTTTTCCCCTTTAATTAAAATAGTTTCAATAACAAATATATTGGAAGTTCAATTCTGTTATTTTAGACTTTTATAGATTAGTATTTTACTTAGTATATTTTTCCAAAACAAAAAACAAACACCTTGAATAAGTGTAGCCTACACAGAAATTTTAAATTGAATGCCAGTTTTGGTTAGGGGGCTAACCCTACCTTATTGAATGAAATAAATAGGGCTTTCCATTATCCACCATCTATGGACCCGCCGTCTTCCAGTCTTAAACCGGAAGCTGTGACATTTCCATAAGCAAAAGAAAAGGATTAAAAAAATATATGTTACATGACAGCATCACGGACCTCCCACCCACCTAAAACATATGTACAAGTCTTAAGTATTTATGTTACACTATGACGAGATTTTAAATATAAGCCTAAGGCCTGATAGCATTATTAGCAATATTTATTTTCAGCTTTATGTTGGTATTTTATTTATATTATTATTTACAACTTGCAAATTACTGTAATGACAAATCCAGTGATAATTTCTACTGCATGGTGATTTAAATCTAAAAACGATCGTCTATTTCTTCATTTATTTTAGGGGAAGCCATTACATTTTTCACAGATTGCGGAACAATTTTAAGCATCTACAGTAGTTTCCACACGGCGTCTTACAATTGCAATAGGTACAGGAGGTCATCTGTAGTAAATGTCTTTGAGCTAGGAATAGGCCTTAGAGCCTTCTTTGTTCCGTCGTTACATTTTACACTTTCGTTCTTCTATGTAAGCTGAAGGTTGTTGCCAATTCAAACTTGAACTTGTAGATAAACTCTCAATAATAGATGTTGGTGGGAAGCTTCTGACGTTGGAGGTAATTTCACTTCGTCAAAGATGGATTTAAGCGTTGATTTACTGGTAATAGAAGTGAACTTGAAATAACGGCCTTCATTAAATTTGAATATTTGCTCATTTGCAGGTCCCGTACATATCTAGAATGAACTTTTCTCCCTTCTTAAATAATTCATCGAGATACTTATTTGCATTAAAAAACCTTTCTGTTTAAATTCTGGCTTGGATATTTGTCTTAATAATATCGACAGATTTTGTTTTCCTCAAGCTAAAGAAAGAAGTTGTGTCACATACAGTAACTAAAAGGCAAATAAAAGATGATGCCAGATACTGTTGTGAAAATCAATAAGTTGATTTACTATGTTGTATATAACTGTTGATGTTTTACCATAAACAACATTTTGAAAGATTATTTGTTTATCCTGTCGTGCAAGGGTCACAAGTAACACTAACAGATCTGTATCTGACCCCACTACAATTGCTTTCGAAAATCTGTTTAACTGTTCAATAATAATTTGTTTTTGTTGCTCTTTTTTTAAAGGAATTCATCTTGTTTTGTAATGCACCTAGTGTTTCTATTAAAGTCTATGTCACTCGATGAGGTTTTGTCCGATTTTCTTGCCTGTTCATCTCCCTTTGTTGTGGATTTTATAGGATATACATCAAATACTACAGAGTTTTTTTTGTATATCTATTATAACATGGAGTAATAAACCATAATAATTTCCATAATGACACTTATGATTTATGAACTTTCACGAGTGGACACCGAATAAACTGCGCAGCAGGCTTCAACACGTGGTTAATAACGCACAGGAAGCATGCGCCACCCTAGCTCTGCGAAACGTAGCTTACGAAAAGTAGTAGCGGCCGTTACGTATTGATACGTGTGCTACGCTACGCAGCTCGGTTTAAAATAGTCCATTTGAAAACAAGGTGAGCTATGTTTTTGTTACGTACAACAATATAAAATTACCTACAGAACAACAAATAATTTAAAGAGCCACATATCCCCCCCCCCCCAAAAAAAAGGAAAAGATATTCCAGATTGATAAATTTTAAGGATCCGGAATATATGAACTATCATGCAGTGACTGTCCAAAGAAATATATAGGACAGACAGGTAGACCTTTCAAAAAAATATTTAAATAACATATTCCATCCTCCAAACAAATTGCACACTAACAAAGTCAGAATCTAAATTCACAGAACACCTTATTCAGGCCGACCATGGATATTGTTGTATGGAAAATTCACTTGAAATATTACACCGGTGTAAAAATAAGGGCCTTTTTAAGAATTCCCTTGAGCAATAATTCGAGGTATACAAGAATCATAAAATCGACAATAATATTTTATTAATGAAAAACTTTACTTCGATTCCAGCGCTGTGTTTTTGTGTTAAGTGACTAAGGTTTCCTGCTGAAAAAAATACTTGAAAATGGCTGAATAGCTGAAACGACAGTCGTATAAACAAATTGAATATTGCAGACGACAAGTCAAAATATATATTTAAGATCTTAATCTTAGCAAATATTATTTTTAAATCATTTACGGGGAATAAACACCAATTTAGTTTTGATTGCTTGATTTTCAGAGGTCACATGGGATAACCCAGACAATGTTTTTGGTAAAATGAACAGAGATGTAAGGTTTTTTATAAAAAGTTAAATAATCTATATATATATATATATATATATGATTTTTAATGACACCCCAAAACGTGTTCTGGGAACCATGATTGGTGCTTATTTGCTACTCCCGACCTTGGGTCTTACCATAAGGGCCACTGCAATAACTCATTTTTCCTATGGAAATTCGCTAATAACCAGCAAGGCTTAGATCTACACTTTAATAAAAACCTTACTTACAAGAAAGGTTTTGTTAGAAATACAAATAATTGCTTAAAAGTTTGAAATCAGCTTTTAATAGAAATATTGAAGCAATCGGCTGTTTTATCTGTTATTTTATGCAATTTATTGCTATGGTAATATAAGTAAATACATTTGTTGGTTCATCAGTCTAGGCCTAACCTAAGATTTTTTCCGACTAAATTTATAAATATTGAAATAAAAAATGTTTTTATCAAAATGAATTATAGCTTATGTTACTCGGGAATAGTGTAGCTTTTTATTAGTGAAACTATTTTTTCAATCGGTTCAGTAGTGCCAGAGATTACCCCCTACATACAAACAAACAAACACATTTTACCTATTTATAATATTAGTATAGATGAACCAATAAACGCTAAAAACCAATTTTTACGAAAGTTTGTCACTCATAACTCCCGAACGAACATAAAAATTACATAATATAAGGTTTTGAGGAGTGCTTAACATCTATGAGTACATTTCACATTATTGCATACTGTTTTGATATATATTTAACGGTTAAACCAGCGTATACAGTAAACTAAAACACAGACGTTCTTGTCAAAGTGTTAAGCTTTTGATCCAAATCAGTTGTTTGATTTACAATGGTCACGTGTCACGTTCTTTCGCAAAACCTTTCATTTTCATAATTTTTTATTTATTTTTTTTTTTTTAAATAGGAACCCTAAATATTTCAGGAATGAAAAGTAGCGTAAAATGGATCATTTCTGAAAAGTAATCTACATGCAAATGAAAGTGTCGTTAAAATTGGTTCAGTATAATACTGTGGATATTAACCCTAATGTTCAGGTTTTGATAAAGTGTGGATATCTATATGAGTTTAGAGACGCTTAAATTGTATTTGTATGTATACATTTACGTATTGCTTTGGTGGTTTGAAATCATTTTAATACACGGGGTTTCCCACACACAGGTTGAAACGTATCATTTTGTACAACTTGACCATTAATGCATCGATCTTTTTGAAACTTCACACACCCCACAATAGAGGCTCAAAAATGTTCTGATCTGGCAACACTGTCAGATAACGAGATTAGTGTCCATAGATCTCAACACTGTCAGATACTTTCGTAATAATTATTGTTTTTATTATAGAAGACAAAAAGATTTGTAAATAAAACAAGGTTAACATACACTATGATAATATCATTTAAATACGTTGGTAACATCAAGGAACCCAACATCATCTGAGGGAACCCCTAGTGAAGTTATGTGTTATTCATCTATATTTATAAAAGCCAAATACCACTCATTGATTGATTGATTGACTGATCACAGTTTCTCAAAAACCATACAACCTAGGAAATTGTTGATATTTGGTACTGTTATGTTTTGCAGGAATATTTTTTAGTATTTTAGTTATTAGAAACAGTATTTTGAATGTTAAGGTTTTGACCAGTAAGACGGACAAGGAAGTACGGTATAAACACGGAAATTGTAGCGAGGTCGCGGGAGAGTTCGTTAAACGCGGAACACGGAACTCGCTTTGCTTTGGTTTGTTTTAAGATGACAACAAGGAAGCTAGACGGGTTATAAAGTATAATCCGAATCTAGAATCGTGGCCAGAGGATTGTGGTCGATAGGCCAGAGTGGACTGGTCGGGTGACCAGTGGGGGGGCTGCGAGTTGGGCCAGTCTGTTAAGGTGTTGGGCCGGTAGCTAGGCCAGTCTGTTATTATCGCGTGTGGCCGGAAAAAGTGGGGCCGGTTCGTCGTGCAAAGTGCGGCCAGGAAATCGGGACTTGGAATTCAGCTCGAGGTTTGGACCATCGAGATACCTGTGAAGACATCAAACTAAGTGAGCAAACCAAAGTATTTCAGTCTATAGTTAGAGTCACGTATTATTCAGAGTTTTGGGATCATTCAGATAAAAGTAACACGCTTTAGTTGCCAATACCGTAATCCAGTCTGTCTTATAAAGGTCAATACCTAGTATAAGAGATGTATGTAGCATAAGTGTAGCTAATGTGAGAAGTTGTGTGTTATCTATAATTGTAAAGGCGTACAAATAAATTAATGTTAAAATAAGTATTTCCACTGAACCGCTGATGCATTATTGTTATTGATCTGTACCTATGTTGTTAACATAGGAAAGTATTGTTCGAACCCGCGAATAAGGATAGCTATTATTTCTAACCTATCAAGTCAATCCACCGAAAGTGCAAAATACAGCTAATGGTACCAAATAAAGTATGTTGACCCGTGAAGACTTACACGTTTCGAGGAAAGAAGGAGCTAATTGCTGACAATGAATTCCTACCGCGCCGTAACAATTAATTCATTCGTACTTAAAATATAACACAATTCTTAAATTTAAAGACGTCGAAATTATGCTACGAACAAAAATACAAACATACCAACAAAAAATTCACAATAAGGTATCCAAAACGTAACACTGGCCATACAACAGGTATTTAAAACAATTACTCATCAATAAGATAAATCAATACTCGTAAACCCTAATTCAATTAAAACATTTTTCAGCAAAAATTAAGACAACATATTTTTCCATACATCTACATACGTATTTACTGTATCTTTAAAAAAAACTAAGTAATTTTACAAAAAAAAAGTTCATTCAAAATTCGGCCGATTTTTTCAAGCAAAAACTATTTTTGGTAAAGACCAAAACTCCAGCTTAGCACCATTTTGTTAGGGGTTGAAATAACTACCCTTATTACCCGGGTTCAAACTCTACTTTATTGTGTTAATAGCAAAGGGACAGATCAATAAAAACAATGCATCAGCGGTTCAGTGGCAAAACTTATCTCTCTATATTTATTTGTACAATGCAATAATATAAACACAATATTGCTTGATTCATTATCCTATACTTATGCTCTACATACATTTCCTTTACTAGATACTACTTTCGTATGACAGACTGAAACAAGAACTAGGTAATCAAAGCTACTGAATTTACTTTAATTAAATTTTCCCGTTAATCTTTTGACTCCAAACTCAATGTGATATTAATAGACTAAGTATTCTGTGACTCACTGAAATCTCGTTCTATTGCAGAACCGGTTTCGTCCTTCTATCTCGCGTAGACTTCTCGTAGTGATGACTTGTCTCGTGTTTTCCAGCTTCCAACCCTCAGTTTCTCAATCACAACACTTGGCCAAGTCCCGGCCAAACGTCCCTAGCTAATTGGCCTAGCTTTCCGGCCCCACACTTTAACAGACTGGCCTAGCTACCGGCCCAACACCTTAACAGACTGCCCTAGCTACCGGCCCAACACCTTAACAGATTGGCCTCGAATCTAGATTAGGGTTATGCTTATATAACCCATCTAACTTCCGTGTTGACAAACTACACTGTTCTTCCGTGCATCACAAAAACACTTCCGCCAAGCTCATCCTTCCTTATTATGCTTCCTTGTTTACCTCCATCTGTCTTACGCAAAGTAATATCTTTACACTAAACATACTAACTCTAATACTGTGAATATAACTAATATATATCTTCTATTATACACCCCATCAATTCGTAACAGTACACATATTGCTCATATGTACTAGAGGCGCACTAAGAAAGGATTTTAAAATATCTGGCCTACAAGAGTTGAAACAACCCCTAAAACAATAAATATTGTTTGTTATATATCTCAA
>JAGFPH010017801.1:0-17145 GCA_018207615.1 Philaenus spumarius | reverse complement strand
TGTCGGTAATGTAAAAATTCTGCATTTATTTTCGAGTACTGTAATGTATTATTTCATTGTAGCCTACTTAAGATCATAAACACATATAATTCTAGACCTATGTATGATAACAATCTTGTAAGACTTATATATGCCATTCCAGTGGTTTTTTTATTTTAGCTCAAACCTAATTAAGAATGTTTTTAGTTTGTTTTATTATTAGACCAGTGGCATATTTTGATTAAATTAAATACTATGTATTTTTATGTTAAATAATAGTTTTATTAAAAAAGCACAAATTTATCAATTTTGATAGTTTTAATTACTTTTTAAGAATAAGGACTATATTGGCAAAAGCACTAAAATTAATATGTAATAAAACTTAAGTGATTTCAGTGGAAATATTTTGTTTCAGAGAGATTTGTTGTGTGCTGTGTAGGACCAAGAAAATGTAGTATAACATGTGACAGGAAGCCACAAAGGGTTATGAAAAAGATTCTAAACTGATGTGGCTCGAAATTATAATTTTGCAGGATGAGCATCTAAGTTGTCTTCCAAATGTTGAAGATTATTTCCTTCGTTGTAGCTAGGTATGTACCACATCTTTATGTGAAGGTTATAGTAGTAGGTTATTGTAGTACTGAATAATATAGGCTACTATAGCTAACTTATTCTTACTTAGGAAATTAAGTTTTTGAAGAAAAAAACTATGGTAATCTCCCCTCATAAACACTCTGGTAATAAAACTAAAAAAAAATTAAAAATCAATTTCTCGGCTTGAAATCGTATAGACATATTATATTGTTTTATTAAATTATCTTTAATCGGTATATTTGTGTATAGCTTATGTACTGTCAATTTGTGATTTAAAACTAAAATTTCCCAATTAAAAATAAGCTCTTTTTTTCTCAAGAAATAAAAGAAGTAATTTAAAGGTCTAAATTATATAGGTAATAGTGAAATATTTTTACAAATAATAGTTAAGTAATTTTGTACATTAACCCAAACATGGACACGATCAAAGAAACTTTACCTAATTATTTTATAAGTATAAAATTATAGATATCTAAATTCCAAGATAAAACCTAAGGATCTATATCGCTTACGGAAGAATGCTTAAGGGTCTTCTATACCTTGTGTAAAACAGCAAAAATATGCACTTCGTACTAACGTGTTTCGGATGCCGTTTTTCAACGTAAAAAGTTGTGAAACATCTTTAATTAATTGTTCTTAAAGGTTATATCTCATAATTGAAGGAAATCGACGGCAACTTCTTTTAAAACAGTTTAACTGAATAAAGATTTATTATTTTTAATGCATTTTTTGGGAGTTTTCAGCAATAAGTTTCCATATTTTAAGCTAAAACACGTAAAAAATATAAAGCCTTCTTTATAACTTAAAGTAGTTTCCCAGATTATTAATTTATAAATAGAATCCGAAACACGTTAATACGAATGCATGTTTCAACGATTTTGCGGTTTGAGTCAGACCTTTTTATTAAAATCATACTGTACACTCGGGAGTTTTCTTCAAGGTAAAGAAGAGCCTTAAAAGATCTTTAAAAGTTACATTCAATGCAATAAATGGTATGGTAGGGCTACGATACAAACAAAAAATAACTAAAGTACTTAATGTACAACTTAATTTACAAAATAAAAGTAAAATTAAACTTACCTACTTATTATGAATAAGTTTAATTTACTAAATAAACATAACATTAAACTTACCTACTTATTATGAATAATTTTAATGAAAAAAAAAAAACAATTTCTGACTGAATACAAAATTTGCTTTTTCAAATACTATCATAAAATGGTTTATTAGGCTACAACAGCAGTTGGTTTTAAATATACTTCTTTAATTTTTTACAAGAGTTTAAGCATTAGCTGCTGGGTCCGAGCTACTTAGTGGGGCCTCTAGGCGCGGTGTAGGTTTGTGTGTTCATTTACGGTGTAAAGGTACAGACTCATTGCTATGTGGGTTCATATTTCGTCTGAACAGCCAAATTGGCTTCCCAAAGTTTTAAAATTTTTTGGGGGAGTTCGTAAATTTCCCCGGACGGACCCCTTTTGCCGAAGCAGGGGAGGGTATCCTTGATCTAGCCCCTAGAAATTATCCTATTTGCTCTACTCATGTTAATATCCCAAAAATATTTCATTTAGATGAATTTATTCAAACCAATGTTTCAATCACATTTATAAAAATCATATTTGTTAAATTGTTTTCTGTCTTGAAAAAAAGTTTAGTATGGATATAGTACAGTAAACAAAATAATATGTATAGTTTAAAATTATTTTTTAATATTATTTTCTGCTTTTGTTTACAGGCAAGTTTTTGTATAGAGCTATAATCAAGGATCTATTTTTGTATTTACGAGTGGTATTTTGAACCTGAATAGTTTCTTTTTTGTTTTGTGTAAGTTTATAATAAGCTTTAGGAACTGAAGTCTACTCTGCAGCATTTCTTGATTGTTATATCTATAATTTAGTTTACCTTTTACTAGTATAACTATTATTGCATATTTCTGTTACAGTTTTCGTACAAAGGCTATGAAAAATAAAGATATTGCGACCCAGCTCAAAATAGAAGAGGTTATGAAATGTTGGCTAAAATATGCTCCATTGGGGGTACTTAAACAACAAAAGAAAAAGTAGAATTGTCTTTAGTTGAAACATTAAATGTTTAAGAATTTTCATAGTAAATCTTTATTGACCCATCTATATAGGACTGTTTGTCTATTTTATACTCAATTTGTCAACTTAGGATCTAACTCAGGATCTAGTAATAATTTTACCTACATTTAAATATAAAACACTTTTAAATATGGTGAACATTGAGTGAACAGTACAAAAGTTAAGAACAATAAATTAGTTTCAATTATAAAAATACACACAATAAATTAAACATAAAGGTAACAAATTAATTTCAATATTTTCATTTTAAACGGTTTAAAATAAATTATTGTATGCCACACCAAAAACCTGAAAGTTAAATAATAAGAAAAGAAGAGGAGGCATTCTCCTATGGCAAAGTAAAAATATAGTTTTCTTGAAATGTAATGTCTTTTTTTACAAAAATTAGCAAAGATATAAAATGTGTGATATTTGCGTAGTTGCAAATAACAAATTCTAAAGAAACACATACTAATTGTATAACCAACAATTTTTATCTCAATAATAACACAACTTAAAGCAAGTAGCCTATTGTATAAGAAACTTTAAGTATCATACAATTATAAATTTATTTTTTTGTTTAACTGTATTCATTAGATAGAATGTATATTTGGAAAAAGGCTCTAATAATAAGTTTCTTAAAATTATGACTATATATTTTTTTCAGCTTAAAATCATGTCTATTTGGAGCACCTATTAAAAAAAATATTGTAGGTACGGTAATAAAATATGTCTGCTGTAATAAAATATGTTTTATAAAATGTAGCTTTAATTTATTTTGTATTCCCATGTTCCTTTAATACTAATTCGGAGGCATAGTAACTGAGTCAGAAAAAATATAATGTTTCATTTTTGTTCTTTTTGTAATTTTTCTTAATAGTACATTAATGTTTTTTGAAATTTTTTACAAAATTTGGGTATAAAACAAGAAGTAAAATGTTAGTTTTAAGAAAGTAATAGTTGCAAAATTCATCGTATGTTTGTTTTTGCCTCACTGAACTAAATATGTTATATAAATACCTTTAATAGGTATGTTATATGGTAAGGATTTGTTATATAAATACCTGAACAATAGGTGAAACGCTTGTCATCGCTTAAACAGTGGCTAAAGAAAGGACTGCTAGCAATAATCATGCAAAACAAAGGTATTTATATAATACAAATTTACTATATATGTATTTTGTGGAAATCTTAAAATTTTATTAATTATGGTATTGTCAAATTTGTTTTTGTTTGACTTTATTTATTTATACTAGGGGAGACCCCTTGGTGCTCCGCATGCCAACCCCCAATGGAACCCTCTAAAAACATATGTTTTATTTATAATAAAGGTGTAGGATTAATAATAACTTCAAAACTAAGATGGTAAATAATGTTAAATGTTCAAATTAAATTATGTCTTATATTTTATAACAGCAGTTGTAGGCCTAATAATGATAAAAAAAAAAAACAGCAAGGCTCAGGTCTACACTTTAAAACCCTAACCTAAAAGCTAGAAATACAAAAATAATAAATTGCTTCAAATTTTAAAATCAGCTGTCGATGGAAATATTGGAGCAAACAGCTGCTTAGTTATTTTATTCAATTGGTTGCTATGGTAATAAATGTAAATACATGTGTTGGTTTATCATTCTAGGCCTAACCTTTGAATTTTTTCCCACTAAATTTACAAATATTGAAATAAAAAAAGGTTTTTTATTGAAATGAATTATATCCTAAGTTACTCAGGGATAGTGTAAACTATTTTTCAATCGGTTCAGTAGTGCCAGAGATACAAAAAAAAAAAACAGACTTTACCTCTTTATAATATTAGTATAGATTGCAACATTAAATGTAAATATCATACATTTATCCCGGCCATAGATAATCTACATTAAAGACTGACTTTAATAAATATACTGCAAAAAGTGGTAGGTATATATTTATTTTGAACTAGCTGACCCGCCAATGCTTTGCTATTGCTTAATTTGAAACTTTGAAAGCCTGTAATTCGTATCCCTGAGGGCCGATGTAAATTATAATGGGATTCTGCTCATTGCTTGATTTACCTAACCTAAAATTATATTCATTTTTTGATCCAAATCAGTTGTTGATCAAAATCAGCTGTTTTAAGTTTTTCATACGAACAGCTGTTTTTTGTGCCCCTGATAAAATCAAAAGAAATATTTCTTCTTCTTCTTCTTAAGATTGACCTTCCATAAGATTAACATTGAAACTTTGAGGGCCACTGGGGCGTAGCCCTTATGTCCTAGGACTTCGGTAAATGGCCTAAAACCTTCCCAGGGTTAACCTGTGTTACTATGCAAAATTTCAAAGCAATCGGATGGACGGTTTGGTAACGCATAAAGGACAAACGTACATACATTGAATTATATATAATATATAGATTATGTATAGGCCTTTTAAAAAAAAAAAAAAAATCTTTATCAATTAAGATTTTATAAACTAACTGATGTATTGTATTAAAGTTGTCTTTCTTTATGGTAGTAAAATGACTAATAAATGGTTGATTATTCCTTGGCAAATAAATATAACATGGTATACAACAATTAATTGGGGGATGTAATTATATAAATGAGGGAAATGCAATGTCTTTCCTGTTTAATCATATTTTGACAGATATTTTTTTTTCAAAATATGACAAAATTTGAAAGCACTCTTTCCCATTTTAGATAATCATTCGGCAATAATTTGTATCTAGATTATTTTATTGACTGGAATCATTTTGTACTTTTATTAGTCATTTAACCATTCTAATGGATCGTCATTTTGACGTTTTAGTGTAACGTCTATTTAACGTTCGGTATCACGTCTTTTTACCGTTCTGGAAGAACGCATATTTGCCGTTCTGAAATAACGTCTTTTTACCGTTATGGAGTAACGTCTATTTCTCGTTATAGAACAACGTCATTTTACCATTGTACAGTAACGTCATATTTCCTAGTTTTCAACGAGTTTTTAGCTAAAATATGACGTCTTAAGATGACGAGAATCCAACGATTTATTTACGGCACCTCAACAACGAGGTTTAGACGTCTTTTTACCTAATCTTTAACTATTTTGCAACGTCTTTTTAACTATCTTATCGCTGTGACATTTGGGCGGAATATTGACGTACCATTAAAACCGTTTCTTGACGTTTCGGCTAAACGTGTTTTCCACGGCAATATGACATGCTTGTGCTACGTGGGTAGTATTACACATTTAAAAAAAAAAAATTAGCCTAAAATATTCTTTGAAAAGTCCTCTTAATGGTACTGAAAGTTTAGTAAAAATCAGTTCAACCATTCCAGAGATTATCCCGGCAAAACAAAAAGATAGAAAGACATAAAACGTATAAATGTGTGTTTAGGTTTTGGTAATTGTTGAATAACCATAAATATGAGCTTCAGACACTTCAATTTTATTCATATTTGTTTAGATATGAAAAAAACATTTAAAAATATGCGATGAGAAAACGGACGAACAATACAAAAGAGCACGTTCAAACCGACCAAGAAACGGACCTGCCAAATCCTTTGAATAAAAGAAATTAAATTGTTTAAATTTTCTGCTTTAATCCTACCCGAAGACCTGCAATCTTGAAAAAAATTTATATTTAAAGTACTCTCTAATATTAAGTGAAGTATTATAAGCGTTGTATAAGATATAATCGTCATATAAGATATATATCGTCATATAAGCGGCCCTCCTTGAATCATCTGATAAGCGGTAGACTTAGAAGTAATGGTGCGCGTCTTCCAGTTGAAAGTGTACTTATCCTTCTCGTTATCCACATTATTCCATTGTATTTATAAGGTTTCCAGCTAGTCTTGATGTACAATTACGTTGATTGTTGTGTCTTGAAGCAAGAATGGACTTTAATCAGAATCTTTGCTCTTGTTTCGGGCTGTCAGGAGTAATCAAGGATTGTCACGGGTTCGCAATGCTCTGATAGTATACATATTTAACATTATTTTAATGCACTAAATACACATGCACCATTCTCTGTATGCTTGCCAAATAAACACTACGTGCTCTAAGAATCAGGCGCGCATTCACGGGGGGGGGGCTAAAGGGGCTGTAGCCCCCTCAAGAAAAAAATTACATTCTGTTTTTAAATGCGCCAATAGTGGACACATCGAATACTGAATACTGGTTTGCGGGAGTTACATTTCACTACATTTTCGAAATAAATAGCTCCATTGCTGCATTCCTATTCCTAAGAAATGCACTAAAAATAAATAAAACGTATTGCATATATTCCAAACTCCGCAAAGGAACATTTCTCGCGCGCGCTTACTTTGTTTGTTTGTGGTGGCGGGTGTCCTCGTCATGAATGAGCTGTACAACCCTATCATTTCATCCTTAGAAGAAATCAAGTGTTGGGATGATAAGGACACATCTTCAGGGGCGGATTTCCTTTTGACAGCTATATGTCAGTCAGAGTATATTGTAGCTCTAGTATCAGCTGAAAAGCTACTCAGCTAGACTTTGATATCGTGTCAAAAGCTACAGTCAAGTGATGCGGATCTCTGGGCTGCTTTGAACTATGCTGACTATATACATTAGTCGTTTAGAAGTAGAAGTTTATGAAGAAGATTTGGAAAACAACAACAGCAAGATTTTCTCCAACGAAACAAGGCACACCACGTCAATGCAATTGATTTTCTAAATATTTGTGATAAAACAATCTTTCCAAACATCCATATCCTACTTAAGATTTTCATCACTATACCTGTATCGACCAGCACAGCAGAGCGCTCCTTTTCCACTCTTCGGATAATCAAGACATACCTAAGAAACACGATGTCTGAGAGTAGGCTAAATGGCTTACTCAATACCCACAGGGAAATTCCAGTTGACACAGACAGTGTATTATCCATACTGACGAAGACCCAAAGAAGACTCAATTTTGTTTTGTAAGATAGCTGATATAAAAGATTTTGTCAAAATAAAACCTAAAATCTTATTTAATCTGCTGGGATTTATCGTTCATTCCTATAGTCCCTACTCAAAACTTGCATTCAAAGAGCTAAAACAAACTTAAAGTAATTCCTTAAAATACCGGTTTTCCTAAGGAGTTTTTGAAAAGTTTTCCGTTGGTTGGCCCAGGGACCCCGGTCAGCCCCCCCCCCATAATTAATTTCTGAGTGCGCCACTGCTAAGAATGTAAATATTTATAAAATACATAATAATTATACAAATTAATTTGTTTTGATCACTCTAGAATACTTATATTTAATAAAAAATTGCCGGTTTCGATGAACTACGACGCTATCTTCAGGCTTGTATGCATTGTATAGTTTCTAAATCACAATTAATATATATATATATAAGCTTTTAATCATTCCACATTTAAGAGGTTAGTAACTCGAGCTAGCAGCTGAAAAGTTTATATGTTTTAGTGTTTCAACTTACTCTTTGGGAAATTGGTCTACTCACGAAGGCGCTGAATAGCTGGTAACTAGTCAAAATGTACCCAAACCCACAAAGAAACGGACCTGCCAAATCCTTTGAATAAAAGAGCTTAAATTGTTAAAATTTGTTGCTTTAATACTAACCGAAGACCTGCAATCTTGCGAAATGTCTAATATTTAAAGTACCCTCTAATACTGTTTGAGTGAGTAGTAAAATTTGCGTTTTTTGAGCTAATGATATTTGGAACGGTTAATTGTAAATCTTCCGATCTAAATTAAAAATCGAGGACTGTTATCCAATGAGATGTTTGTCATGTTAAGAGTCTTTCTGGGAATCAGAGAATGTTTGTAGGAGAGTAGCCGGTGACGATGATATAAAAACTTATTTGAAAAAATATTAGAACTACAAATGCAGGTATGCTATTCTATGAACATGACCGTCATATAAGTGGCCCACCTTGAATAGCGGTAGAAAGTGCAGTAATGGTGCGCGTCTTCCAGTTGAAAGTGTTCTTGTTATCCACATTAATCCGTGGTATTGTTACGTTTTCCAGCTAGTCTTGGTGTACAATTACGTTGATTGTTGTGTCTTGAAGCAAGAATGGGCTTCAATCTTTGCTCTTGTTTCGGGCTGTCTGGAGTATTCAAGGATTGTCACGGGTTCGCAATGCTCCGACAGTATACATATTTAACATTACAGTATTTTATTGCACTAAATACATATGCACCATTCTCTGGATGCTTTATTCGTAAAAAAAACTATTTGCTCGAAGAATGTAAATATTTAAAAACAATAGGTAATAATTATACAACTTACTTTGTTTTAATTCACTCGTGAATACTTCTATTTAATCAGAAGTAACCGGTTTCGATGAACTACGACCCTATCTTCAGGCTTGTACGCATTGTACAGTTTCTCAAACACAATTAATATATATAAGTTTTTAATCATTCCACATTTAAGAGGTTAGTAACTCGAGCTAGCAGCTTAAAAGTTTATATGTTTTAGGGTTTCAACCTACTCTTTCGGAAATTGTTCTACTCATGAATTCTCTGAATAGCTGGTTACGTGATTATTTATTGTTAGTAGAATTTGTTTGTACCTCAGATTCTAATTGGATTATTTACTTCGCGTTGTGAGTTTGCAGGTTGACCTTGCCTCCTCGGATTATGGATTTTTCGCTTCGCTCGCATTGGACTAACTTGCTTAGTAAGTTTGCTTCCCAGCCGTCGGCTTTGTATCGGAAGCTGTCATTGAGGTAAAATTCCTCACATGGATTTAAAAAAAGTAACTTTGTTTGGTGGAAGTAAAGTTTTGATGGAATTTGTAGGAACCAGACGGGCTATAAATCCGAGCCAGAAACAAAATGTACAGAATAATCTCCTACTTTATTTTTTTTTTTTTTTTTTAGGTAGAACCAATAAAACCTTTTATTCTAGTACTATCAATATATTAAAAATTGTTACTGAAGCAAATTCTTCCGAGCATCTTAAAAAATTAAATGGTGGACCAAATTTGAACCAAATTGAATGAAAAATTCCGTTAGAATGCAAACATATATACTCTCTCTCTCACACACACACACACACACACACACATAATATATATTTAAACATTTTTATGACAACCCAAAACGTGTTCTGGGGACCATGATAGGTGCTCATTAACCACTGCCGACCTTATATCACAAGATAGGAGTAACTGAAATAATTTATCTTTCCTATAGAAATTTGATAAAAGGCGTGAAATATGTTTTTACTTGTCATAATATAATGGAAAGAACTTTTGAAATTTAATACATACACACTATACAAATACACAAACACACATAGGATAGATCAGTGTATACCTATTGTATATTCTTACACACAATTTAAGTTTGCAACAGTAAAATTTTAAATTCTTAGCAGCTCTGAAGATGACGCTATAGTTAGCCGAAACCGGTAATAATTGACTATCTAAAAACAATCGATGGGCAAGGAAATGTGTATAATTGTATTTAATATATTGATATCATTTACAATACTGGTGGCTTTCACTGAACATGTTAAAAATCAATATCTACCTGGTATTCAGACCAATGACGGAAATTCCTGATCATGTAATAAGACTGTGCCCAAATGAAGAGGACGATTAAAAACTGTTGGGAAATGATTACAAGTGTACTGATGAAATCTGCAGTATGAGCAAAGTTCGGGCTCTCTCTCATTTGTTTCCATACAATTTGAAATTCAATCCAACAAGCAGCTGTTATAATTGTGTATACTGGGATGCAGTAGATAAATGTAAGGTATAATCTTGTTTTGAACCCTGTGGGAAAAAAAAGAAGCAATATATAATGTAAACTTATAACTAAAATTAAATGCAACTTTCCGATTAAACGTCTCATGTTGTGTGTCAATCTAAAGTTGGTGGGAGAAATACAGGAGCTTACAAATAACTTTAATTAAAAACCATTTTAATCTATAGTTAGAAAAATGTTACTTTCCCATTTAAAAAACATAACTCAGCTTATGGATTCAATGCTGGCACAAGCATCAGCTGATTACTGTAAAGCATCTGAACTGGTTCACCCAATTTCTTAGTGGAATTTGATTGTTGCAGTTTATGGAAAATTTGGAAATACGTTTGCTGGACCCAAAAGAGAAAAAATCTGCGCAAGTCAATTTATTAAATTTTCTGAAAAGAATGAACTTTATCTTAACTTTTTGTGAATGTACCACCGATCTAACCAGATGCTGTTAGTGTACCATTTACAGATTCAATTCACTTGATTAAAGAAATTAATTGAATAAGTACTTTGATTTTATATAAAAAGATTTATTGATACAAAAACATGTATACGCCCTTAGTAATACAATATTTTGAAATTTATACGCCCTTGGAAAAAAATACAAATCATTTATTAAAGAGAAAAACCCGCCCCTGAAATAGTAAAAAAAACCTCCCTTTTACTTTAACTTAATACAGTTCAAAAATAAATTTATTTTATAAAATTAAAATTAAAATTATACTATAAAAAAATTTTTATTTTGTTTACAGTTTTTTGAAAACAAGATATTTATATACACTGTTATAACATTGTTTGAGAAAATGTATATATTGTAACATTATCCTATAAAAGTATGCATATATTTTATAAAATTTTCTTGGCCAACGTTGATCTGTAATAAATAAATATAAATTGGAAAATTGAGAAAGAACAAACAAAAATAGGCTAGATTTTAAAATGATGATTTACACATGAGACGTATCTGCATGTATATATATATTTAATTAATTTTGGAAATAAACAGTTTGGGTTTGTTGGTCTAAAATTTGCTAGCAGCGCTTTACCCTTTTAATTTATTAAATATAACAATATTTGCTTAAATTCATTAAATAAATATAGTCACAATAAATAAGCGATCAAATAAATTTCATCTAGTAAAATAAATATATATATAGATAAATATACATATATAAATATAAATAAATCCGATGAATAAATAAATTCACTAAAAATGTTCCAAATCCATAGATTTCTGCATATTTCTTATTTAGTTTAATTGTATCTATTGAAATGATTTTGATAATGATATTTTGATGTTCCCTGGATTTAGGCACTGTAATGTATTCGTGGTGAATATAGGTTACTTTTCCTGTGCATATCTGGGAACAGTTTACGAACTGTTGGGAGAGAATAACACATGAATATTTAGAAGAGCACATGTGCATAACGCAAGGCTTTAAATGTGCAAGTTTTATTTTGCATGATTCTGCAAGACACGAATTTATATCTTCTAGTTTGCAACGGCTATATCAGATACCTTATTTGAATTTGGTAAACGTCTGTCACTAAATAAACTGCTGAGAAATCACTAAACAGAACTGTTCAAATTAATATGCAGCAATTAATTGATTTTAATTAAAAACTGTGATTGCTTGACATTAAAGCTTAACCTGTTGTGACTTTAAAAATTAAATATAGGCTCACTGAATTTAACCAAAAATAAACTCTACTTTTACAATATTTACTGAAATTACTCTAGACATATTTATATCTAGGCCAACAGAATATTTCCATACATAATTACACATGGAAATTATGGTAATTAAAAGCATCTAGCGTGTAGCATTAACAAAGAAAGATTTCATTACCTGGATTTTGATGTACGTACGCTTCGAATTTAAAACATAACAATACTTTAACACATTTCACTACTATACTTTAGATTACATATGAATTAAATTTCACTGTTACGATAACTTGTTTTAAATATTGTTTTGATAAGTTTGACACTTCACCTGTATAGTGCATAGGAGAAGTGTGTGTGAAGTGTATGTGAGTGTCAGATGTGTACTGTGTATGTGCCGGCTAAGTATGAGCGTGTTTGTATGTTTGTGTGAGTGATGTTGTATTTTACTTTGTTAAATTAGTTTAATATTTTTTCAAAGTTAATTACTTTACTTAATTTTCATACTGTAAATAATTTAATATTTATAAACAGTTTTGACACTTACATGGTCCTGGTTTGCAGACAGGAACTATTCCTAACAGTGTGAGCTGTAATAGTATAAATCTTATTTTATTGTAATATTCAGATCCCTTTTCAACTTGTGAACGAATCTCTTTCAATTTGTCTTTTGGAAATTCTTTTGGGATCCGATTATTCGGAACATTATAGTATGAATCATTACCGTAATATATTGTTTCCCCATAGTCTAACATTTTGTTAGCTTCGTACCTAACACTTACTATTGGCAGAACTTAATGGCACAAAAATTAACCATCGGGTTTTATTATAAACACATGACTTGCTTAGCTGTGGAGGACACATGAAACATTTTTAGTAATTACATGGTTGGTTTCGTTGTTACCGAAATACCATTCAAAAGATGAGCTATTGACCTGACTCATATGGTGAGACCTAAGGTCACGAGTGTTCAATAAGCACAGATCATGGCCAACTAAACACGTTTTGGGCTACCATTAGAAACTATATTACATACATATATATATATATATATATATACATATATATGTTCGCACTCTAATGGCCACACTGCACGTCCGTACAGTGGTTAGGTAAACATTTGGTACAAGTCGTTCTGAGGAGATTGTTAGAATGAAAATGCAACAACAAGAAGCAAGTTGTTTTTTCATTTTAAACGACCATAACATAAAATAAAAGTACTTAGTTCAAATCCACGTAGGGCATTTTGCCGTGGGGGTAGCTTCAGATCGACAAGATCGACAATCAAATTTTACTAATATATTTCGTACACGCAGGCAGATATTCGTGAGTAGAACTATACAAATTATGAAATATTTGGATGAAACTCTAAAACATATAAACTTAATTTTGAAAATCTGCTCAATTCACGCCAGTGTTGACATTTTAGGAAACACCTTAAAACTATATATTGTTTACCGTTAGGTAAAGTCCTTTGAAAGGAGATACCACACGGCAATGCCATACAATATACATTTTTGAAGTAGCAAAATATGAGCCATGCAAATTGCATTTTAAGATATTTCATACGATTTATACAATTGACTGAAGGTACTTGATATAACTCAATTTTAATGAAAAATAAACACAATATTTATTAAATTTTAAAACATTTTAAAACACTGCAATAGCTCATCTTTGCTATGGTAATTCGCTAAAAACTCGAAAATTATAAGCAACTTACACTGCACTAACACAACTCGATGATCAGCTGATCAGACCTAAACTCATATGAAGTGTGAACTTGTATTGTGTATTGTTTTTTTTAATGTAATAATAATGCGAAGTATGTATTCAATTAGTGGATTTGAATTGACACGGCATAAGTTTTGTCACGCACAATAAATATTTCATGGCTTATTTATGTAAAATTTACATTTATAATTCAAGCCTCGACATTCTACATTCAAGATGGAAATGAACATAGATAACTGAAAGGAATGGGTGAAAGTAGACTTTTGTTTTACCATATATTGGTTATGATTTGCTTCTGAAACTCAAAAACTATCCTCTGTTTTGATATTATTTACTTCACTTGTTAAAAGTAATTGTTATTACTGAGTTGACAAATAAATATGAAAAGATCAATACATCAAAATGAATATGTTCATATACGTATAGGTCTTAGTAAATAATTGCCATCGGGTTTTATTATAAACACGTAATTTACATAGCTGTGGAGGACACACGAAAAGTGTTATAGTATTTACATGGTTGGTTTCGTTATTACCGAATGTCCATCGAAAAGATGAGCTATTGCAGTGACTCATATGGTGAGACCTAAGGTATGGAGTGGTCAATAAGCACAGATCATTTCCAACTAAACACGTTTTGGGCTACCATTAAAAACTGTATTGCATATGAAGGGCTGAGAAGCATTACATTATGAAGGGGTACAAGTGACATTTTTTGAATAATAGAGTTAAGTGCAGGAACTGGCTCTTTAACACTTTATGTTTGTGTTTAGTTCAACACTAAATGTTTGTGGACAAAGAATATAACTGTAAGTCTATCAAGTGCTGAGATCTATTGACTTTTGAAAATAGTGGGAGCATTATATTTTAGCAACACCTTAAAATTACATATTTTTTACTCGTAGGTAAAGTCCTTTGTAAAAAAAACACCACACGGCCGTGTCATAAAATATAATTTTTAGTAGTATCAAACTTTGATCCCACAAAATGCATGGTAAGAAATTGTATACGATTTGTACAATAGACCGCAGATTCTTTATAGAATTCAATATTAATTCAATAAAAAGAAATACAATATTAAATTTTAAAACATTTGATTGAGCCTTGTCAACCATTTTGACAATGGGGTCTCCCTTATCTTCATTGATAGCTAACATTTTTATGGACTAATATGACTTAACATTATTCGACAGTAATAAAGCTTTTTAATCCTAAGTTTAACTACTACTGGTAAATGCATGGTATAAGTAAATTATATTTTATATTTATTTTAAGTATCATACTGTCAGCTTCTATTATTGTTAAATTATTTAAATCTATTAATACGGCAATACAATTCATTCTGGAAATAGGTTTATCAAAATCAAATAAATTTTCCAGTCTTCACTATACAAATTTGAAAGTGGTAATCATAGTTTCAGTACGTTTAGGAAACCTACGTTTACTGACACTATTATACATTCTACATCACAACATATTTATAGTCACAAACTGGCCGCCTTTTATAGTATGTCTTATTAACATTCCTATGTTTAACAACAAAATTTATACAGAATTCACTTTTACTAAACAAATTGCTATACATAAATAATTGCTATATTTTAAATTTTTTAAATGCAAGGATAAATTTTTAACATGCAACAAAGTGGTGTCTATACATTTGCTTGTATCATTTAACATATTATGTAGGCCAAAACAGACCGTAGTTTTGAATGTACGTTTATTAAGCAAGAAACAAATTTGGGTATTTGGTCATGATGACTCTAGTTTTTCCAATAAATTAAAAATTCATTTAGTGTCAGATTTTAACAATAACGTGCATTTTGAGATTCTCCATGGAAAAATTTTTTTTTCAAGCAGACCATTCGTCTCCTGCGCTCTTCCACACCCTTTCAATTTACATTTGTTTGGTAGCCAAGTTACTTGTCTCTGTTGCAATATGTCTCTTATCTTTATTGTGTTAAACTGTGTTATGCTGCCTTGCTAATGTCACTCATTTGAAACCATTGCCGGCACAACTCAATAATATTTTGTAGAATTTAGTAAATAGTGTGTTTGTTTTTGTCAAACATTTTATCACTATTTGTATGGACAACATATTCATCTTGTATCGAATTACTAAACTATACTGGGAAAGGTTGACTACATGAAGTGAACAATAATTCCATCACGCAGCTGAAACACTTGAAATAAGCAAATTTCCAAAATTAAGTTTATACATTTTAAAGTTTCAACCATCTATTTCAGAAATTGATCTACTCACGAAGGCGCTGAATAGCTGACTCTGTGTACAAAACATGTACAAAATCCCCTAAGTGAAATTGAACCAGGTTGTTTATGGCATTTTACGTTTAGGTCGTTTCTGGGGAGACTGAACAGGTTATAATATGGTGTAAAAAACAAAATATGCATCATAATCATAATTTTTAGATATAAGCCAGAAAAAGTTTCAATCTAGTAATAGAAATCTGAAACAATTTACTTCTATTTAAAAAACGTGTTTCCTATGTTTGTTTTTTTTTCGGATAGTGAACTAGTCAAAACGGGTTAGGAAACAAACGTGTATCGAACGAATAGGGCGAAAAATATATACAAATAATCTGACCTTATGTCTCACCACAAGAGTCACCGCAATAGCTCTTCTTTCCTTTGGTTATTCGCTATAAATTCTAAATTCGGAGCACCTTACACTGGACTAACACAACTCGATGATCAGCCGATCAGACCTAAACTGATATGATGTGTGAACTATATATATTGTGCAGTGTCTGATGATATAGTAACAGTGCGCCGTATATCTTAAATCAATGTATTTGACAAGTCACGACAGAAGTTTCGTCACGCTCAGTAAATATTTTAATGCTTATTTATGTAAATTTTACATTTATAAGTCACGAAATTCTACGCATGATGGAAATTAACATTGACCAAAAGGAACTCATTTTGTAGATATTATTAGTTTCGTCATGTATGTCTGTTTAGCCCTGCATCTAAATGAACAGTAAAACTGAGTCGTCTAGTATAAAAGCAAGAAACATCACAAAAATCTAATTTTTCATGGAATGCAAAAAAGATAATTATTTCTTTGCTAAATAGATGTAGTCTAAGTTTGCTCCAAGTTTTTTTAATGTTGTAAGTAAGATATACGAATGTTTCCCAGAAGTATCAAAAGTCTTTCACTTGTATTATGTGTTTTATAAGAGGTTTTGTTTTTATGTGTCTTACTTTATTTTAAAGTTTATTGATGATTCTTGTTTTGCAACTTGGTAATTTTATGTATCTGATTTTGAAATCAAAAACGTTTTATTAATAATAAGTCATTAATACTTATTTAAACAGTTTACTTAGGAATAACTCTATAACAACGATGCCAGTTGACAATAACAATGATGCCAGTTGACAATA